>JARQOC010000003.1:575773621-575934816 GCA_033576535.1 Allobates femoralis
TATATTTCTTTTGATACCTATATCTTTTTGTTGCTTGTTTCCAAATTTGCCAATGATAGATGTCAATATCTGTTCACTTCTTAGTCATCCAATAAGCTTTTAAGTTTCTACATTTTGAAGTTGCAAAATCTGCAAAAAGATGATGATATAATCAAATTCTCACTTTCCTAATAATTGTGCACACTGTGTACAGGTCAGAAGACTGAAGGTGCTCCCCACTGATATGACAAGATAAAGGGTGCATTTATAGTGTCTAACCCACAGCCATTTAACAATAACCAAATGACAACACATAATTAGACATGCCAACCACATTTCAATAAGCAGAGAACAACCGCATTACAATAGAATATAATTCTTCTCGGCAGCATGCCTTATTTTTAAAGGACTATCTGCAGCTGAGAATGCTGTTTTTCAAGCAAGTTAAAGAAAAACTGTCACGTCAGAAATCCACATGTAACTGATAATATTTTCTAATTCCTCCCTCTAAACTCTATTTATGTATTTCTTTTATTTATATTTCCCTCCTATCTTCTGTAAACTTCAGATAAAGAGATCGGCACACAGCTCCGGAACTCTTATTGGCTGATGGGCTCCTGGGCTGTGAGCGGCGCGGCTGCTGGCATACAGTGATGCTGAATACAGCGGGACGGCGGGATGAGTCACACATGCATGCCCCGGTCGGTGTGATCGGTGGCATGCTGATCAGGTATGCCTTATTTTCTGGGGGGTGCCTTATAGTTGCAGGCACATGGCACCCCCTAGCATGCATCATTTTCGGGGAAAAAAACATATACAGTGCCTACAAGTAGTATTCAACCCCCTGCAGATTTAGGTGGTTTGATAAGATGCAAATAAGTTAGAGCCTTCAAACTGCAAACGAGAGTAGGATTTATTAACAGAAGCATAAATCTTACAAACCAAAAAGTTATGTTGCTCAGTTGAATTTTAATAAATTTTAAACATAAAAGTGTGGGTCAATTTTTATTCAACCCCTAGGTTTAATATTTTGTGGAATAACCCTTGTTTGCAATTACAGCTAATAATCGTCTTTTATAAGACCTGATCAGGCCGGCACAGGTCTCTGGAGTTATCTTGGCCCACTCCTCCATGCAGATCTTCTCCAAGTTATCTAGGTTCTTTTGGTGTCTCATGTGGACTTTAATCTTGAGCTCCTTC
Source organism: Allobates femoralis (assembly GCA_033576535.1). Taxonomy (NCBI): domain Eukaryota; kingdom Metazoa; phylum Chordata; class Amphibia; order Anura; family Aromobatidae; genus Allobates; species Allobates femoralis. The sequence continues at coordinate 575,774,801 of JARQOC010000003.1, forward strand.
CACAAGTTTTCAATTGGGTTAAGGTCAGGAGACTGACTAGGCCACTCCAACACCTTGATTTTTTCCCTCTTGAACCAGGCCTTGGTTTTCTTGGCTGTGTGCTTTGGGTTGTTGTCTTGTTGGAAGATGAAATTACGACCCATCTTAAGATCCTTGATGGAGGAGCGGAGATTCTTGGCCAAAATCTCCAGGTAGGCCGTGCTATCCATCTTCCCATGGATGCGGACCAGATGGCCAGGCCCCTTGCCTGAGAAACAGCCCCACAGCATGATGCTGCCACCACCATGCTTGACTGTAGGGATGGTATTCTTGGGGTCGTATGCAGTGCCATCCAGTCTCCAAACGTCACGTGTGTGGTTGGCACCAAAGATCTCGATCTTGGTCTCATCAGACCATAGAACCTTGAACCAGTCTGTCTCAGAGTCCTCCAAGTGATCATGAGCAAACTGTAGACGAGCCTTGACATGACGCTTTGAAAGTAAAGGAACCTTACGGGGTCGTCTGGAACGGAGACCATTGCGGTGGAGCACGTTACTTATGGTATTGACTGAAACCAATGTCCCCACTGCCATGAGATCTTCCCGGAGCTCCTTCCTTGTTGTCCTTGGGTTAGCCTTGACTCTTCGGACAAGCCTGGCCTCGGCACGGGAGGAAACTTTCAAAGGCTGTCCAGGCCGTGGAAGGCTAACAGTAGTTCCATAAGCCTTTCACTTCCGGATGATGCTCCCAACAGTGGAGACAGGTAGGCCCAACTCCTTGGAAAGGGTTTTGTACCCCTTGCCAGCCTTGTGACCCTCCACGATCTTGTCTCTGATGGCCTTGGAATGCTCCTTTGTCTTTCCCATGTTGAACATGTATGAGTGCTGTTCACAAGTTTGGGCAGGGTCTTAAATAGTCAGAAAAGGCTGGCAAAAGAGATAATTAATCCACACATGTGAAGCTCATTGTTATTTGTGCCTGAACTACTTCTTAATACTTTAGGGGGACCAAACAGAATTCTGGTGGTTTGAGGGGTTGAATAATAAATGACCCTCTGAATTAACTTTTAACGCTTTAAAAAAAATTTTTTTGTGGCACTGCATTTCCCACTTCCAGGCTGATCTACAGTCCAAATGTCACAATGCCAAGTTAATTCCGCATGTGTCAACCAGCTAAATCTGCAGGGGGTTGAATACTACTTGTAGGCACTGTATAAGGCGCACCGCACTATAAGGCGCACTTTTGATTTCTAAGAAAATCTTAGTCTTTTAGGTGTGCCTTATAGTGCGGAAAATATGGTACTCCTAGGAAAGAATTTGATATAGCAGAATAACAATGAGCAAGGTAATAGAAGCAGAATACAAAGTGATTTGCAGAAAACGTTCAAGCTCTGCCAATAACATGTGGTTTCCATTGTGAAAATAGTGGTCTTACTATTGTTTACTAAAAATTTAACGAGTGACATACTTTGAACTGTAGGAGCTCATCCTAATTATGATTATTTCGTAGTTTTAAAGCAAACATATCAGGTTTATTTTTGTGAATTATTTGGCAAAGTGATGAACCATGGTGATTAAGGCTTGTTCTCTTTTACAAATTCTGAACCTGTTTCTGTCCATATACTGGCCAAAAAATCCTGTTTCTCTGCCTTTTATAATGTTACCCCTCTTTTCACCACATATTGAGTCCAGAAATCTATCAGTCTGCTTCTGTAGGCAGACAAAAACAACGCACTGTGAAATGTAGATAGCAAACAGCTGTAGGATGTCTAGCAAATAAGCGATTGATGCCAAAGTAGCCAAGCAAATGATGGTAAATTCAGTTTACAGTATTAATTTGTTATAAGTCTCACCAGGGAAGTGTTTGCTTGAACTGTAATCAAGTTATCGCTGTGTTAACTTAAGTGTGAAGTCTGAGGAATCTCTCCATTCTTTAGCCTTAACTATCATGCCTGGAATGCTGCACAACATAGAGGAGACAACAGGGATCGAAAATATAAAAGACCCTGGCAATAGGGAGTGGGAAAAGGGGATACCTCCTGGCACTCACCTGACTCTGTGCCCTGCACTGCGTAAAGTTCCTATATGGGTCCTTCCTCCTGTCGCTGTCACTTGCCTAAGTCCTAACTCGCCCTAAATGCATCCTGGCTAGTGAGAAGGCCGGGGAGTTTGCTAGACTAACCTCTGCAAATAATACAACAAATGACATCAGACAGAGAGAAATAGACACAAACAGAAAAGTACTCCAAACTCCTCCAATGCAATAAAATTCCAGAGCTGCATTAAACACGACTCCCAGCTTCTTCCAGAGACAGACTCCTTGAAAGTGATCAGCATACATAATGAGATTCTATCACCAGTGTCTGCTGATAAACCTTGTGACTCTTTATAGGGGAGGAGAGTGGCAACCAAAACTACACCTGAGATTAAGGTTAACAAAGAAAAATCAGATGGGAAAGAATACTTAACCCCTGCAGCATCAAAAGAAAGAATATACATTTAAATACAAGATATGGATCTGTGATCCATAAGGAGCTGTAACCTACAGGTCCCAGACTCGCCAGAGAAGGACACACTCGTGACATTAAATCACCCAAATAGGTATTGACTATTTTGAATGCAGGTACGCTGCTAAGAATGCCTAGAACGGATTCAGAGGCCATGTTAGGAACTGATCTAGGGGATGATGAGGAGGCATTAAAAAGTAAAAAAGTGACAATTCCAAAGAGCAAGACAAAATCTGTAATGGTGTAAGGCCAGGTTCCTCTTTATATGAGAATCCAGACCAACATTATCAGATCTCTCCAGCTGCTATGGCAATTTCAAGCAACTTTAAAAGACCATAGGTAAATTGATAGATTATAGTCTTAAAATTATCTCAGCACAGGAATATTTTTTAAACACACCCAATTGTGGAACTTATAATTATTCAAGGTCAATTGATTAAAAGAAACTTTCTTCATGGGACAACCCCCTTTACAATACTTCTTGTAGAAAGTCAGACTTTTATTCTTGGAAATATGGGCACTGGGCAATGATGCTTTTGTCATCAGACCTTTAAAACTCTTATAAACTGCTGTTTAAAGGGAAGGTGCCACCAAAAAAAAAAAAAATTCAACAATTGTAAAAATGTAAAGTATTAATGTTTTGATTTGTTTTTCCAATATTGTCATGTTGTTTTTATGGAGTAAAATATGAAAAATAATATAAAAAGTTTGATATGTTCCACTTCGAAACACTAGGGGGAGCAGCTGCTGAAAATTTGGCATGAAAACCTAGTGTACAGCAGGCATGCATTACGACTGCTGAAAACCTGGGCTGGATTTGCTCAATGAGTGTGATGTCTCCTGACCCCCTCCCTTTCTGGGTGTTAACAAATGGATAAAAGACAATGACATTTGGGGTCAATCACAGTGAGGAGCCATTTTGTTGAAGACACAGAGTGATACCAACACACAACTACATGCAGATCCTTACGCAGCAAGGTCGGATATTAGAGTGTCAGCTCTGCAGCCCAGGCCTGCATATATAGTATAGAGTGGACCCTGAAGTCTGATATTAGAGTGTCAGCTCTGTGGCCCAGGCCTGGACTGAATATTGTCCTTGTGTTTTTACTATTTATTTTGTATATAATAAATGTAAATGTTTCAGTTTTATTTAGTCATTTGTATTTTCACTGTTGATGCAAACATAAAGGGTCGCCAGTCATGTGACATCTCATGGTATGGATTAGGTACCAGTGACATGTAACAGCAGAATAGTGACTGCAGCTCTGGAGGTGACTGGAGGATAAGACACGATGTAACAGCGGAAAAGTTGTTGCAGCTCTGGAGGTGACTGGAGGATAAGACAATGTAACAGCACAATAGTGACTGCAGCTCTGGAGGTGACTAGAGGATAAGACACGATGTAACAGCAGAAAACTTGTTGCAGCTCTAAAGGTGACAGGAGGATAAGAGAGGATGTCTTATTCTCCAGTCACCTTCAGAGCAGCAGTCACTATTCTGTTACATGAGGTCACAGAATGCTGACCGCAGCTCTGGAGGTGACTGGAGGATAAGACACGATGTAACAGCAGAAATGTTGTTGCAGCTCTGGAGGTGACTGGAGGATAAGACAATGTAACAGCACAATAGTGACTGCAGCTCTGGAGGTGACTGGAGGATAAGACACGATGTAACAGCAGAAAACTTGTTGCAGCTCTGGAGGTGACTGGAGGATAAGACACAATGTGTAACAGCAGAAAAGTTGTTTCAGCTCTGGAGGTGACTGGAGGATAAGACAATGTAACAGCAGAATAGTGACTGCAGCTCTGGAGGTGACTGGAGGATAAGACACAATGTCTTATTCTCCAGTCACCTTCAGAGCAGCAGTCATTATTCTGTTACATGAGGTTACAGAATACTGACTGCAGCTCTGGAGGTGACTGGAGGATAAGACACGATGTAACAGCAGAAAACTTGTTGCAGCTCTAAAGGTGACAGGAGGATAAGAGAGGATGTCTTATTCTCCAGTCACCTTCAGAGCGGCAGTCACTATTCTGTTACATGAGGTCACAGAATGCTGACCACAGCTCTGGAGGTGACTGGAGGATAAGACACGATGTAACAGCAGAAAAGTTGTTGCAGCTCTGGAGGTGACTGGAGGATAAGACACAATGTGTAACAGCAGAAAAGTTGTTTCAGCTCTGGAGGTGACTGGAGGATAAGACAATGTAACAGCACAATAGTGACTGCAGCTCTGGAGGTGACTGGAGGATAACACACGATGTAACAGCAGAAAACTTGTTGCAGCTCTAAAAGGTGACAGAAGGATAAGAGAGGATGTCTTATTCTCCAGTCACCTTCAGAGCGGCAGTCACTTTTCTGTTACATGAGGTCACAGAATACTGACTGCAGCTCTGGAGGTGACTGGAGGAGAAGACATGTTGTAGCAGCAGAAAAGTGAGCGTAGTTCTGGAGGTGACTGTCTCTCTCCCCATTTGTGCTGTCTCCACCCCGCTGTGCCTGGTCTCTCTCCCCATGTGTGCTCATCCCCCAGACCCAGTGCCCGGTCTCTCTCCCCATGTGTGCTCATCCCCTATACCCAGTCTCTCTCCCCATGTGTGCTCATCCCCTGTGCCCGGTCTCTCTCCCAATGTGTGCTCATCCCCTGTGCCCGGTCTCTCTCCCCATGTGTGCTCATCCCCTGTGCCCGGTCTCTCTCCCCATGTGTGCTCATCCCCCTGTGCCCGGTCTCTCTCCCCATGTGTGCTCATTCTCTGTGCCCGGTCTCTCTCCCCATGTGTGCTCATCCCCTGTGCCCGGTCTCTCTCCCCATGTGTGCTCATCCCCCTGTGCCCGGTCTCTCTCCCCATGTGTGCTCATCCCCCTGTGCCCGGTCTCTCTCCCCATGTGTGCTCATCCCCCTGTGCCCGGTCTCTCTCCCCATGTGTGCTCATCCCCCTGTGCCCGGTCTCTCTCCCCATGTGTGCTCATCCCCCTGTGCCCGGTCTCTCTCCCCATGTGTGCTCATCCCCCTGTGCCCGGTCTCTCTCCCCATGTGTGCTCATCCCCCTGTGCCCGGTCTCTCTCCCCATGTGTGCTCATCCCCCTGTGCCCGGTTTCTCTCCCCATGTGTGCTCATCCCCCTGTGCCCGGTCTCTCTCCCCATGTGTGCTCATCCCCTATACCCAGTCTCTCTCCCCATGTGTGCTCATCCCCCTGTGCCCGGTCTCTCTCCCCATGTGTGCTCATTCCCCTGTGCCCGGTCTCTCTCCCACTATGACTGGTCTCTCTCCCCATGTGTGCTCTCTCCCCCTGCATGTCTGTTCCCATGTCTCTCTCTAACTGCATGTCTCTTCCCTCATGCCTGTCTCCCCCACATGTGTGTATTCTTTCTTATGTCTGCTGTCCCCCTGCGGGTGTCTCTCTCTCTGCCCCAGCATGTCACTCTCTCTCTCCCCCTGCGTGTCTCGCTCTCTCTGTCCCCCTTAGTGTCCCTTCTAATGTCTGCTCTCCCCCAGCGTGTCTTCTCTCTCCCTGCGTGTCTTCTCTCTCCCTGCGTGATCAGAGCACGGTGTGATGATCACACTCCTTGTGCTCTGATCACTGCAGGCTGGCAGGGAGCGGTGATAGAATCGCTGATCACCGCTTCCCGCCGATACTTACCTCACCCCGGACCTCCGATGACCGTGCTCCTCTCTCCCCACCGCATCCCGTCCTCTGTCTCTATACCGATCAGCTCACGCTGAGGCGATCGGTATAGGAGGAAAGTGTGGAGCTCACAGCAGACACTGTGAGCTCCACAAAGATGGCGCCGATCTCCTCCCTCTGCTGTGTTCTGGACAGCCCAGGGGCGTGCCCAGTACACAGCAGGACGGCAGCTCAATGCTAAGTATAGGGTCGGCTTCCGACCATTGGTGTCTATGCCCAGGGCTGCCGTAACTGCAGGAGTGGAAGTGTCGTTTCACACTCCTGCAAAGCAAGATGGCAGCCCCCAGTGGCTGCAAAAACAGTTAATAATGAAAAAAGTATTAAAGTTACAAAAATTTATTTAGTATTAAAAATAATTGTTTTTATAAACAATTATTTTTAATACAAAAAAAAAAATGCGGCACCTTCCCTTTAAATACTCTGAAGATTCCTGCACTACAGTAACATGCCAAAAGGCTTCTTTGATTGATTCTCACAATGTTCAGTGAAAAACTGCAGTGCCTGCATCATTGAGAGAAGCAGAAAGAGAACTTAATTGTCATGATTGTAACTATGAACATCACATGAGTAGTCATGTTGTCTGCCCCTTTTCACATGGAATAAATGGCGCTATAATAATAAGTAACATTCATAATGTGGTTACCGCTGGAACCAGCAAGCAGAGCAAAATCCTGACAGTGAGTATATTTCAACCTGTTAGGATTTGGTATGCAAATATGAAATTTGTTCTGGTCTGAAAAACCTTTTTAACCTATACATTGGTATACTGGTGCATATAACAGAGGTCACAAACTTCAAATGAACAGAGGATTTTCCAAGATTTTTAGTTTATTACATAAACTTGCAGTCACATAAAATAACAAACTCAGTTATACTTACCGTTTACAGGTCAAGTGCTGTCTCTGAATTCTGATCCAGACCTAGTCAGACAGAGAGAGAATGATGGGTGTTAAGGTTTATCACCTGCCAGTCTCTACTAAATACTACTTTTATGTATGAAATATCACAACCACCATCTTTTTCACATTTGAAATGCATAAAACACCTTGCAGTGCCGCTCCAGAGAGACCCTAACATTCAATCTGTTCTCATTGAGGTGCTAGCTCACTTTATGTACTGAAGGGAGCTGTCAACATTTGTCAGATTGATAATGATTGACACATCAATCACGAGCACCAGCGATACTCGCCGAGTAACAAGTATCACGAATACCATACTACCCGTGTGAATAGCGAATAATAACGAATACAGTCGCTCATCACTAACCATCAGTTCATTAATACATTATAAGAACCACCATCAGTACATTAATACACCACTAGAACAACTATAAGTACATAAATAGATCACCAAGCTTGGTACAGTTATCAATTGTAATATCAGGTCAGTCCCATATACAGTTGTATAACTTACAACTCTCAGAATGTCCTTAACAACTGTCTGTAGATAGATTGTTAATTATCAATCATGATCAGACTGAGGCCCTTACAACAATCACAGTACTGATTAGAGACAATCAGTATTACAAATAAACATTTACACCTAGGTATCTTATTGGTGGCATCTTCTGTGATGGAATTGATGCTGACTCTGTGATGAAGCTTATAAAATGTATCCTCATGCACAACTACTTCACATTTGACAACAACATATATTTACAAGAGACTGGCACAGCAATGGGAAGCAAAATGGCACCAGAGTATGCAAATCTTTTCATGGCCAAGCTGAAGGTGACTTTTTATCCTCTTGTACTATCAGGCCTCTGGCCTACTACTGGTATATTAATGACATCTTAATCATCTGGACGGAGTCTGAGCAACAGCTGAAGACGTTCCATGAACACTTTAATCCGTTTCATCCCACCATCAACTTAACACTCAACTACTCCCACACTGAAATCAGCTTTCTAAACACCATCATTAAGTTACAGAACAATGAAATAGAGATATCCCTGTACCAGAAAGCAATTGACCATCCAACATATCTCCGATGGGACAGTTTTCATCCAGAACACATAAAAAAACTATTGTGTGTAGCCAGGCCTTCAGATACAATTGGATATGTTCCAACCCTACCGATAGAGACAATCACTTTGAAGACCTCAGAAAGACCTTCTTGAACCAGGGCTACCATCCAAGCAAACAGGAACCAGATTACAAAAACCACCATAGTATCAAGAAATCATCTCCTACATGACAAAACTAGAGAAGAAAACAACAGAGTTCCTCTCGTAGTCACCTACAATCAAAGTCTGGAGGTGTTAAGAGGAGCTGCACGGAAACTACAACCACTCCTACAAAAAGATGCCCGACTAAAATCAATATTTACGGATCCCCCACTCTTGTGTTTTAGACAACCTCCGAATCTAAAAAACATCATTGTCAGAAGCTCCCTGTCCTCTCCAGCAGCAACAGGAACCTTTCCCTGCAACTAGGACAGGTGTAAAACCTGTCCATCTATAATGACAACTGACAAGATAAAGATTCCTGGGACAGATCAGGACTACAAGATCCCAGGTAACTTCAGTTGCACCACAAGCAATGTGGTGTATTTAATTATATGTACCAAATGTCCAACAGGTGGCATGTACGTAGGGGAGACCGGGCAAAAATTCAGGACAAGAATGAATTCTCATCGCCACTCAATAAAAGAAAAGCGTATGGACCTACCTGTAGCAAAACATTTTTCCAACCCTGACCACAGTGAAACCGATATGGGGATGCTCATCTTAAAAAGCAACTTCAAATCTCAGAGAGAGAGAGAAGAATTTGGGAATACAAATTGATAACGACCTTTGACACATTCAAAACAGGATTAAATGTATCACATGGATTCATTTTTTTATATATTACATAAATGGACATTTGGGGACATCACAGATTCATACGATTTTATATAAATTAAAAAGAGATTTGGGGATATCACATCTTCCAACAAACTCCATTTTGAGGACAATGAACTATTGACACTTCATATGTGAACACCTTCGCTTCCTTTTATTGCTTTCCTCAACTCATTTAACTATTTTGAGTTCTCCACAGACCACTACCATATATATATATATATATATAAAAATAACAATTATACAATTTGGTCCGCTTATATCAATTCCACCTCCTGTGTGATGCCTTAGACCGCCATATCATGATCATGCCAGAAGCAGATTGATGCAGCCTTCTAGAAACTATGCATGTGCCCTGCCTGTTCCTCCTTAGTCACCCCACTGGACAAGCTGCCTGTAATGTTGCTACACGTTTGCTCAGCTGTGACGTTTTATGTCAGATCTGTTCCAGCTTTTTAAAAAGTGGAAGGAACTTAGTGACGAAGGGGCATGGCTTAGAATGGATATCACATTTTTGCCTTCTCCTTGATCAACATGTTATGGTATAGGTTCAATGAGCTTTTGTCTTCACTTCAAGCTTAAAATGATGAAACTATGAAATTTATGTTAAAGCAGAGGCTTAAATTATATTAAAAAAGGTGCAGAATGGAACACATTTCTTGTGGGGCACAAGGTATTTAAAACATGCACTAAATTCATTAATAGGTGTACACCTCTTAAAGGGACTCTGCCAGGTGAATTTCTCGTACAATATGTATGGGCAGCCCTTTCAGTATCGGAAACATGAATTGCTGTACCTTCTCCGGTTGTCTTGCTGTAAGCCCAGGTGAATTTGTTGTCGCTTGTCGACTTGTCAAGTGTATGTAAAACCAAACTGATTATGCACTGCTCCCCACGATTGTAATCCCACCCACCTCTTGGGAGTGATTGTAAATGACAATGAAAATATTTACTAGAACTGACGACGGTGCCGAGAGGTAAGTGGGATTTTGAGCAAGGGAAGCAGCGCAAAGTCAGTTTGGATTTACCTTACTAGCCATTGCACAACACTGAATTCTCTGGAGCTTACAGCCAAACAACCAGAGAAGCTGCAGCAATAAAAGTTACAGATCCTGAAAGGGCTGTCCAAGCCCTATTTCAGGATACCATTAGAATTGTATTAGAAAATCACCTGACAGATTCCCTTTAATTAATTTTAAACATCTTACTCCAAACATTCTTAATCAAGACTGGTGTGGAAAATGTCAGTCTTGATTAATTGGGTCCTATATGTCAAGGTAGAGATTGAATGTGAAATATATCCTTGAAGAATATTTGACTTAGTTGCAGGGCTTAGTGCAAAGCAAGCAAGCCAGTTTAGGCAATAAATCTAAGGCACTAGAGCTGGAGGCATATCATTGGCAAAGTCCTTAAACATCTTAGTCCGCTGTTGGGTAGGCATGAATGGAATCACAAAGTACCTTTCTGAAAGTTTTAAACTTGAATCATTTAATACATGAAGAAAAACTTCAGTGCATGAAGAACCATCGTCTTGAAAGATTTACTAATGATATTTCAGTGGTAGCAAGAATGCAATCAGATCAATATGTGCAAGTTTCCAGGAAGAAAGCATCCACAACATCCAGAAACTAATATCTACTATGACCCATCAATTAATCTTTAAGGGTACCTTTACACGCACCAACGGTTACAAACGGTACCTGATACCGTCTTTACACGCCGCTACAAGGTGCTTTACAGAAGGTTGAATCTATCTGTGGATGCACCGCCGGGTGCCTAAAGTTACCTTCTGCAGAGCACCTTACCCCATTTACACGCCACTACAACAAGGTAATATGGGGGGACCTGGTGCAGCAGGACAACACATAGGCGTGCCAGAATTGTGGATTACGAGACGTTCGTACGCTGATAGGACAAAGCAATAGCATCATGATTGGCCAGCCAGCGCAGGAGGCTGACTAATACATGACGCTCGAGCAATTGTGTAGTGTGACTGGTCAGCTCCTTAAATATGCCGCCCTATGCAGCGACTACCAATCGTAACGCAAGAGCTTCCTCCAATGATCGCTGAAGGGGGGTGGTTTCACGGAGGCTGTGTCACGCCCCAGGGAGTTAACTAGGTGACGAAAAAACCTTACCCTACCTTATTTAGACGCCCCTACCATCGGGTTGAAATCAACCTGTTTTAGAGCAGTGCTCTGAAACAGGTGCCGCAAGTGACGGGTGGAAACAACCTACTTTACACGCCGCTACCTCGGGTTGATTTGGCGGTGCAAGATACATTTGTCTCATAAACCCGGTTGTTTCCACCCTGTTGTAGCGGCGTGTAAAGGTACCCTAAAACCTTTAAAATGCACCAGGAGTGTTTCATAAAAAGCCGCCATTGTAGCATTATTATTGAAAGCATCTTCTGAAAAATGGTATATGAAACTCGGTCTGATATTGACCTATGAAGTGGATTGGCACTGCATGACGCAGAGACCAGTACACACTTTCTAGAGGTAACATTTTTGTATATAATCCAAGATCTGGCTCTTTGGTGAATATAAGTCAACAATGATAGGTTTACAAACTTTCTCCATGAGGTGGACCTGATCCTCCCATACATTTTATGGGCAGCTACATGGGCGGACACAGACTGTAATGGGCCCCTGTGCAAGAAATGTTTTGGGCCCCCCCCTTCAGAGTGCAACAAAGTAATGTAAATTTATAGATTGTAATACTTATAAATGCTGCGTATTTTAGTGCAGGAAAATCTGCATCATATCAGTTCTTGCTGTGAGTTTTCCCACACTAAATGGGCTGTATATATAATACTGAGCCTACTGCTGAGCTGTATATATTATTTGAAGGCCAGTTGTAGCATTCAAATAATATATACAGCCCAGCACAACTTCCAAATAATATATATATAGCCCAGCACAGCCTCCATCCCCCTGCTCCCTCCATCCTCCATCCCTCTGATCTTTCCATCCCCTTGTGCCCTCCATTCTCCAACCCCCTGCTCCCTCCATCCTCCATCACCCTGTTCCCTCCATCCTCCATCCCCTGGTCTCTCCATCCCCCTGCGCCATCCATCCTCCATCCCCCTGCTCTCTCTATTCTCCATCCCCCTGGTCTCTCCATCCTCCATCCCCCTGATCCCTCCATCCTCCATCCCCTTGCTCCATTCTCCATCCCTCTGGTCTCTCCATCCTCCATCCCCGTTCCCTTCATCCTCAATCCCCTTGGTCTCTCCATCCTCCATCCCCCTGCTTCCTCTATTCTCCACCCCCTGATCTCACCATCCTCCATCCCCCTGGTCTGTCCATCCCCCTGTTCCTTCCATCCTGCATCCCCCTGATCTCTCCATCCACCTGCTCCTTCCATCCTCCATCCCCCTGTTCCTTCCATCCTCCTGATCTCTCCATCCTCCATCCCCCTGCTCTCTCCATCCCCCTGCTCCCTCCATCCTCCTGGTCTCTCCATCCTCCATTCCCCTGCTCCTTCCATCCTCCATCCCCCTGATCTCTCCATCCCCCTGATCTCTCCATCCCCTTGCTGTTTTCATCCTCCATCCCCCTGATCTCTCCATCCTCCATCCCCCTGATCTCTCCATCCCCCTGATCTCTCCATCCTCCATGCCCCTGATCTCTCCATCCCCTGCTCTTTCCATCCTCCATCCCCCTACTCCTTCCATCCTCCATCCCCCTGATCTCTACATCCTCCATACCCCTGCACTGTCCATCCTCCATCCCCCTGATCTCTCCATCCTCCATACCCCTGATCTCTCTATCCCCCCTGCATCCCTCATCCCCCTGCACAGCCTGCTGCCCTCTGCACCCCTCTCTCACATACCCTGCACTCCTCTTGTCCATCTTCTCCAGCTTCTTTCCTGCTGGGCAAAACTCGGTGGCTCCGCCCACCCGAGCACGTGTACATGACGTCATCGCAGGTCCTGCTGCTCTAGTAGCTGCTCTTGCTTGTGCCTCTGCTCCACACATGGCTAATTTGTATAGTTTACAAATTAGCCTTGTGGACAGAGCCAGAGCCAGCTGGAGCCTTGGGGGCCCTCTACCAGCTTGGCGTCCCGGTTCATTGAACCAGCTGCACGAGTGGTGAGTCCGCCCATGGGCAGCTATACCCATCTAGTAATGTCATCTACTGCAACACCTGATGCAAGAAAAATGAGAGGCTGACCATAGTTAATGGTGGGAGTCAGAGAGGCCAGATCTGTGGAGCTCAGCTGAAGACGGAGACAACTTCCATTTAGAAAGTGATTTTTTCCAAGAGACAACTTTTAGATATTAATAATACATAATACTCCATGTCAAAAATTCTTTATACAAGTAAGAGTTAAGGTACCGTCACACGCCGCAATATCTCCTGGAGATCATAAAGGCGATATGTCGCTCCGGAGCAATCGGCGTGAAATTGCCTCACGGTTGCGGCGTGTGATTGGGGAATTTTGTGGCAATAAATCGCCTCTCGCCCGTCGCCTGATTCCTGAATAGTGCTCAGTAATCAGCCGCAATCGTTAAGGTGATATTTCCGTGTTATGGCGTGTGATAGGGCGATAGTGATGGAAAGAGCGTTGTCTATGATTTCCCGTAGGCGTGCCTCAGCGTGCTGGAGTCTGCGCCCCGTCTGAACTGATTGGTGTGGGCTACTTTGTTCCCGTTGGCTGTCAATTGACACAGCGCCATATTTGAAGAGCTGTCCGTTCAGCACCACACACATCTTCTGAATGCAATGGTGTTTGTGCGGGATGTAGGTACACTTCAGTACACACATGCAAAACATTTGTGCACACAAATACTTCAGTTCAGCCATGGCAACTCTGCCATGGCGTGGACAAATGCAGGCACATATGTGCATAATGTGGTTTGTATCTTACCACCATCACCTACAGATGCACACATAGCCATTCTTTAGTGTAATCCACTGTAGTGCACAAGACCGCTCCTGCGTGATGTTTTGGCGCCTCGAAAGAGTGCTGCAGGAGCCACAATTGACGACACGAGCGTGTACTTGGTACAAACTCCGATAGACAATGTATTAGCCAGCCTTCCAGGGCAGGCTGACCAATCGTAACGCTGTTGCGTTGTCCAATGAGTGTGTATGAGGCACGGTGTAAGCCACTGTGGCACGCCTATCTCCTCGCCGTGCTGAACATGTACGCCCACATTGCCTTTGGGATTGCGACGTGTGAAGCGGCAAGGGAATTAGGCAAGATTGGTTCCGCTGTAGGTGAGGTGATTTCCGGAGCGACACAGCGCCTTAGCTTCAAGGCGACATTGCTGCGCGTGATGCCGCCATTGGCGATCTGAGGCAACCAAGAAAATCGGGAGCGCGCACGTTAGATCGCCGCATATCGCCAGGCGATATTGTGGCGTGTGACGGTACCTTAAAGCTGTTGTTTATTTTTCAGATTTATTGATAGTAAATTATATTATTAAATACATTACACTCGGTCTATTCTATACAGATTGTAGTTATACAGTTATCCACTAGGTGTCAGAAGGTACCACACTATAGGACATTTTCAATGATTAGACTTATTTAAACCTTTATAACAAACAGCAAACTTTAGTCTTTCTCTTCATCAGGCAAGGTACGATATCTGATTAGTCACAATTTTATACATAAAAGAACATTGAAACAGGTGAAAAACACAATTGATAAAGGAGTGACAAATTGTGATAGTAAACTAATGGAGCCGTTCATACATAGTGTGGAAGTTTTATCATCCTGTTGTGATACTAACATAAGGTGTAATGATAACATTTTTTTTTTTTTTAAAGCAATACATTTTTTATTCAAATAAATCTTATAACAACAGATATACCTTGTTTACACAATTATATCAATGTTAAGGTACCGTTACACGGAACGATATCGTGAGCGATATCGCTGAAATGTCACGGGTTTGGAGTTGTTCAAACGACATCGTTAGTGTGTCATTGCGTGTGACACCGAGATACGACTACGATAAAATCGTTGGATCGTTGATCGCGATTTGAGAACATGTTCTGAAATCAGACGATCTTCGATCAGCCAACCTGCTGCATCGTTGTGTGTGACTCCGCGATACCGATGTCGTTAACGACTTCTCCTATTCACAACAGTGAAGAAGTATCATTCGCTGGGTTGTGCGAACGATAGCTGCTCATTACATCGTTGGTGCATCGTCCACGATATGTACGCGTGTGACATCTCACCAACGATCTCTAAATGATGTCCTAACAACCGCACCCCCGAGATCGTTAGTGATATACTTTCAACATTGAAGCGTGTAACGGTACCTTAACAGTCATGTCTAAATAATCACCACCAGTGTAAACCAATTCCAAACTGGATATTATAGGAGAGGGGAGGGAAAGAAGGGACCACACAGAAGGAAAGGGGCAGCCAGGATTGGACACAAAAGGTAAATTAATGGATAGTGTGTGTGTGTGTGTGGGGGGGAATTAAGCTTTAGAAGCTTTGTTTTAAATATTTTTGTACACCAATTTAATTATGAGAAGACCAGAATCAACCGGGAAAAATATTAAAACCATCCTAAGTGTCAGCTATCACCAATCCAGAAGTCTCCCAAATCTCCCATTAGCGACGGACTCGCTCCCAGACAGTCATATAAGGAAGTTTGACCGACTCTACTGGCAAGTTAAGAGTCCTATAGAACAGAGACAATTGGGTAGAGTTCATTGGGGTATTCCACTTTAAAGTATTTCTGCATCATGTCTGATGGGTCTGGGCTCCACCAATCTGGAATTGTGCACTACTAGATAACATGACGATTTTGAAGGTACTGATAAAAGCATGTTTTGGGAATCTTGTAAAGTTGGGACAAATCTGCAAAGGAGGGGAATACAAGGCCATCTAAAAGTTTGTCAAGTGTGCTTACACTTCATTTCACCCACGGGTCTAGAGACAACCCAGAGATGTGTGCTTCGATCGCTTTTACAGAAATGTATTTAAATTGGGACTTTGTCAGCGTTCTATCAAGGTTATTCCAATAAGAAATCAACGAGGACATCGTATGTAAGGAAAAATTCAATTTTAGGGGCTTTAGTAGTGATGGGCGAATCCTAAATTACTCGGAATCGCTTGACTCTAGCGAGTCCGAGCACAGGACTCGCTACTCGTTGCGAGTCTAGCGAGTCCAATGTTAATGAATGGGGAAGCGAGTAATAGCGAGTAGTGTGAGATTTACAAATCGCAGATGTGTCTCGGAAGCTTCAGCCTGAAGCAATCCTAGTTGTGTCATTTATTTGCATTGGACTCGTTTACTTTGCAACTGTAATTGCTGGCTGGGAAACTCGCACAGATAAGAGTCCTGCTTTCTCCTCTCTGCTGACTGCCAGCTCCAGGGTCCTAGAGCCCGCCTGCTGCCTGATGTAGCAGTGCTGAGATTGTTCTCAGTCTGCTCATTCCCTGTGTACAGAAATGAATGTCTGTGCACAGAGATGATGTAGCAGAGCTGAGATTGTTCTCAGTCTGCTTATTCCCTGTGCATAGACATCTATATTTATGCACAGGGGATGTAGCAGAGAGGACATCGCGTTTTGGACTGCGTCGGACGGAAGAGGATTTTTTTAATTAAAGATGGAGTCCCTAATGGCTTTTTTTTTTATTTCTAATAAAAAATTTTCCTTGTGTTGTGTTTTTTTTAAAACAATTTAATAGAAATTCATGGCGGTCATGTCTAATATTGGCGTGACCGCCATAAATTCCGGGCTTAGGGCCAGCTGATAATACAAAGCTGGCCCTAACCTCTTTATTACCCAGCGTGCCATCACTACCAGGGCCGCTGGAAGAGCGGGGTTCAGCGCCAGAGGATGGCGCTTCAATGAACGCGCCATCTTCTGGGGCGGCTGCGGGCTGCAATTTGCAGCGGGGGGTGCCCAGAAAGCTTGGGCATCCCTGCGCTGCGGATTCCAGCCCCCAGCTGCTTAGCTGTACCTGGCTAGACATAGAAATTGCGCGGAGCCCCACGCATTTTTTTTTAATTATTTCATGAAATTCTGAGATTCTGACTCTGAGACTCTGACTCTGAGACTTTGACTCTGAAATTCATGAAATAATAAAAAAAAAATGCGTGGGGCTCCGCGCAATTTCTATGTCTAGCCAGGTACAGCTAAGCAGCTGGGGGCTGGAATCCGCAGCGCAGGGATGCCCAAGCTTTCTGGGCACCCCCCACTGCAAATTGCAGCCCGCAGCTGCCCCAGAAGATGGCGCGTTCATTGAAGCGCCATCCTCTGGCGCTGAACCCCGCTCTTCCAGCGGCCCTGGTAGCGGTGGCACGCTGGGTAATAAAGAGGTTAGGGCCAGCTTTGTATTATCAGCTGGCCCTAAGCCCGAAATTTATGGCGGTCACGCCAATATTAGACATGACCGCATGAATTTCTATTAAATTGTTTTAAAAAAAACACAACACAAGGAAAATTTTTTATTAGAAATAAAAAAAAAAAGCCATTAGGGACTCCATCTTTAATTAAAAAAATCCTCTTCCGTCCGACGCAGTCCAAAACGCGATGTCCTCTCTGCTACATCTCCTGTGCATAAATATAGATGTCTATGCACAGGGAATAAGCAGACTGAGAACAGTCTCAGCTCTGCTACATCATCTCTGTGCACAGACATTCATGTCTGTACACAGGGAATGAGCAGACTGAAAACAATCTCAGCTCTGCTACATCATCTCTGTGCACAGACATTCATGTCTGTACACAGGGAATGAGCAGACTGAGAACAATCTCAGCACTGCTACATCATCTCTGTGCACAGACATTCATGTCTGTACACAGGGAATGAGCAGACTGAGAACAATCTCAGCACTGCTACATCAGGCAGCAGGCGGGCTCTAGGACCCTGGAGCTGCACAGAGAAGACAGCTGGACTCGGCTCGCAAAGAAACAGCAGTTACATTGCGAGTTTCCCTGCTATCACTGGCACAGTAGCCAGTGATTACTCGCACGAGTCTAATGCAAACAATGGCAATCCTAGTTTTGTCAGCGTTTCTGACAAAACTAGGATTGATATTGATTTGCATTGGACTCGTGCGAGTAATCACTGGGAAACTCGCAGAGTACCGAGTCCTGCGAGTCCCTTACTACTCGCCGAGTAACGAGTCCTAGCGAGTAGATTCGCCCATCCCTAGGCTTTAGTAGCTCGATCTCTAGCAAAAATCTAGTAGACCAGTGGGGAGCAAACCATCTTTCTAGTTGGAGCCATCTATAATTAAGATCCCCAGCCCACCAATCCTTTGCGGCCTCGAGTATGGCCGCCTTGTAATACAAAGATAGATTTCGTACACCCATTCCACCACAAGAATATTGGATATTTAGAGCCTTAACCACCACTCTTGGTTTTTTGTTTTTCCAAATAAACTTACCACGTAGGGACTGTAAGAGCTCTATCTATCTAGATGGGAATTTGAGAGGGAGACATCTGAACAAGTAGGTAATCTTTGGCAGCAACATCATTTTTACTATTTGTATTCTGGCAACCCAGGACAGTTGGGGAAGGGTCTGCCTTTCCAAGTCCCCATGAAGTTCTAAAATCAGTGATTCGCAGTTCAATTTAATTAGATTTACAAATTTTGCAATTTTAATTCCCAAATATGTAAATCCCGCTTTCTCCCACTTAAAGGGAAAATGCTGTAGTATTCTATCCTTTACCCAAGGTGTAATATTTATGGGGAATATGATAGACTTTGTGGCCACGCCAGTGAGAGATAATATCACATCATCTGCATATACCACATGGTCGGTATCTCCCATATGGACTCCATGTATGCTTGGATTAGTTCTAAGAGCCTCTGCCAGTGGCTCCATTAACAAAGCAAAGATAACTGGCGAGAGAGGGCAGCCCTGCCGGGTGCCATTAGATGTCATAAACCGGTCTGAGGTGAAGCCAGACGCACTTACCACCACGTTCGGATTAGAGTACAGGGCCAATGTAGCCTTTTTAATATCTCCCACAAAACCAAACTTATCCAGAACCTCACCCATATAACCCCAGTGCACTCTGTCAAATGCCTTCTCGGCATCAAGAGACAGCAGTACACTGGGGAGTTTATTAGTCTCCATTATCTCCAACAAATCTTTTACTCTTCTAGTGCCATCCTTGGCTTGTCTCCCAGGGACAAACCCAACCAGGTCAGGTGCTATCAGAGAGGGAAGAACAAACATTTTTCTGGCTGCAAGGATTTTAGAGAATATTTTTAGGTCACAGTTTATTAAGGAGATAGGCCTAAAATTACCAGGAGTGTTCAGGAATTTCTTGGGTTTAGGAATGGTTGTGATTACTGCCTCGAGGTTTTCATGGTTTATTGAAGAGCTACATTTCCAAAAATAGAAAGTTTTAGGAGGTAAGGAGCTAAAGTTTTGATAAAACAATGATAGTAGGTGTTAGAAAAACCGTCTGGGCCAGGAGCAGAGGACTTTTTAGTAGAACGGATTATTTGTTCTATTTCAATGATAGATATGGGAGTATTTAGATCACTTAGCTGAGCTGTTGATACTTCAGGGAGTGAGATTTCTTCTAGAAAGTTATCAATTACTTGTAGATTAGACTGAGCTGCATGAGGATCCTCTTTTAGGTTGTATAGTGAATAATAAAATTGCCTAAATTCTTTAGCTATGTCAATCAGATTTAGTACTTTAGTCCCATCAGGTTCAGGTTTATTATGTAATCCTATTTCTTATCTGCCTTTTTTGATTCTTGTAGATAAAATCTTCCCTGCTCTATCACCCATTACATAATATTTAGTTTTGGACTTTTTAAGAGCTTTTTTGTACTGGAATAAAAGTAGAGCAAGCAGCCTCATTCTATGTTCCGTTATTTTTTGGGACAACTGTGGGTGGGTTTTTTCTTGTTGATTTGTTCCAGATTGTTAATGTAGCACTCCGCTAGTCAGCGCGCTATAAAAGGGTACTGTACCCAGGGCCGCACCGTCCATTGGACAGTGTGAGCCCTGTCATTCAGGCGGCAAGAGGCAGGGGGAGCGGCAGTGCAGAAGGGGGCGGCGCCTCATGCAAATAGCCTCCCCCTGTCATGGCGCCGGCCGCTCACCCCGCGCACCGCAGGTAAGCGGCGACCCGCCGGGGACAAGCACAGAAGGGGCGGCAGCGCTGGGCTTCACCAGCACCCCCCCCTGGTACTCACGGCCGCGGCCGGTGATCACTGCCGCGGCTCAGGTGGCAGTGGCGACCCGCCGGGGGACCAATGAATGCAGAAGGGGCGGCAGCGCTGGGCTCCACCAGCACCCCCCCCCCCGTAATCAGTGCCGCGGCTCAGGCGGCAGTGGGGCTTGGTGCACCCCTGACTGCACCCCTAACAGAAGATGCAGTATATTTTGTCCTAGTAGGGGGTAATAGAAGCCTGAAGCTCCACAACCACACACATACACCTAGTGATAGGGGACCAATCAGATAACCTGTTACTAGGGTAACCGGTCCCGGTGTAAGGAGAGGCTAGGTTATAAAGTGAGTGGGGAAAGAGTATAAGTAGTTGTAGTAGGCGAGTGAGTGAGAAGAAGTCAGTAAAGAGGAGAAATAATGGGGAGGGCACCTCAACCTGGTGACCCAGAAAGAAAGGGGCGGATAGAGGGTAACTGAATACCCTGGTCCAGTCCGAAGCGAGGTACCGACTCCTGAAGTGGTACAGAGAACAATTCCTGAGCCGCAAATTACCGGCGTGGTCAAAAGCTTCATAGGAGCACAATCCAGCCCAAGCTACGCACGGTCCCCACCAGAAGCACCAAACCAGGTTGAGCACCCCTAAAGGTACCTTAACACACAGCAATTTTGCTAGGCAATTTCACTGGCAATTTTCTGGTTGCAGGGAAATCACCAGTGCCATCACCAGACCTACAGGTGGCATCACGAAATTAATTAATTAACTTTAATCCCTGTAAATACCCCTTTATTTTAACAAATATTTTATTTGGTTTACAACTTTCCATAGAAAAGCAAGTACACATAGTAATTGAGACTAACAAAATCACAGCCAACAAACGAAAATTCCCCCGCCACCCCAAATCCCTCCCTCACCCCGGCAGTACCAATCTTCCAGAAGAAAACAATAAAAAAAAAAAAAAGAAAGGAATGAGAAAATGCATGAGAATAAGTGTAAAAAGATACTAATACATCTTTCCAATGACCCCGATCACGTAAACAACCACATAGTTCAAGAGACCGCCAACCTCCCCAGACTACCCTGTAACGGCTCCAACAGATACCAAGTGGAGTCCCGAAAGGGGAACACCATGGCTAGGATTTCCTCGTCCGACAGGTAATGCAATATAAATTCCCTCCATTTCTTAAAAAATGTATGTGTTAGCTCATCTTGGTTAGACTCTGCATCTATGCTTTCGGACCTCATTGCCCTTTTGATATCAGAGACGATCGAGTCCCTTGACGGCGGCTTGGCGTCCAAGCAGTGACGCAGTATCGCCCTCTTGGCTAATATTGCCACGGTGTGTAATATGCGTTGCTCGTGTCCTGTACCGTGTGAGTCAGTGATATAGTGAAACATCCACCCGTCTCTGCCAAGTTCCTTTGAACATCCAGTAATCTTCCCTGCCATGGTATTCATGAAGGACCATAGAGGGCGTAATGTCCTGCACTCCCAGATCCCATGTAGGAGGTCGGTATTTTGCGTCTGGCATTTCGGGCAAGCCTGCAGCCTGTCTACAATGTTCGTGTTGGGGTAAGATCCAAAACCATAAATCGCCCTGTGTATCAAACGAAACTGAGAGTCCCGCCACTGCTCATTAATGATATTTTTTCTGAAGGCCCTCCACCCCGCCAGTATCTGGTCTCCCAGGGTTACATCTCCCAACCTCGACTCCCATCCCTTGAAGATCCATTGCTCCTTGTATAAAGTAGAAACACTTGTGTTAGTTATGCCTCTGGAGAGCAGATCGTTCCACACGTTCACAACAAATTCTGACTGAACATTCACCAGTTTTTTCATGATGAAATGTTCAAGTTGTTTGAACTGTATTATGTGGTGATCCGGCAAGGCCAGGGTGTCCAGTAGTTCGCTGTTACTCAACCATCTGGACTCTGAGTGGCATAGGAGATCACCCGCCGTCTCAATCCCCTTTCCCTCCAACGCTGGAAAAGAACATTTTCCCTCCCCAGCGGGAACTCCGGGTGAGTCCAGAGGGAGACAAACTTGGACATACGCCATGAGAGACCCAATTTCCTCCGGATTAACTTCCAGACAGCTATAGTGTCTCTGGCCACTATGGAGTGTTTCACCATCTGGGGGAGGTTAGACTTCGACGTGTGTAACACCGATGCTAAGCTCCAAGGCTTGCAAAGTTCCGATTCTAACTCGAAATCGGAGAACTTGCTTGACCCGCCCAGCCAGTCCAAGACATGTCGTACTAGACACACCAGGTTGTACCCCCTGACGTCAGGAATGGCCAGACCTCCCCCCCCCCTTTGGCAACATCATAGTTTTGAGTCGAATTCTCGGGTGCTTGTTTTGCCACAAAAATCTAGTAAAGGCCCTGTTTATTCTGGCGATGTCTCTGCTACGTAGCAACAAAGGCAACACCTGGAGCGGGTATAAAAGCTTAGAAAAACTCATCATCCTAACCAAGTGTCCACGGCCCAACAGAGGAAGCGGCAAACCCTCCCATCTACGGAGATCCTTCTCCAGTTTATCCAGAATCGGGTCATAATTCAGCCGATTTATCAAATCAGTCAAGCGAGCCAGCTGTATTCCCAAATATCTTATCGACTTTCTGGCCACCGGGATGTCTAAGATCTGGGTGGAACTCCCTTCAACACCCCGCGAAGACCGATGCTGAGCGGCTAGATAGAGCAGCTCGCATTTACTTTTATTCAGTTTAAAACCTGAGAGGGAGCCAAATCTCTCTATGTGGGGCAGTATCAGTGGCAGATCTTCCACCGGGTCTCCTAGATATAGTATCACATCATCTGCAAAGAAATTTGAGCGTATAAGGTGGTTACCCACCGAGATCCACGAGAAACCAGCACCACTAATCAAATATTTGGCAAGAGGTTCAATCGCCAGGTTGAATAGGAGTGGCGATAACGGGCATCCCTGACGGGTCCCCCTATGTAATGTGAACGTGCTGGATAGAAATCCCGGTGTACGAACATTCGCCCTAGGGTTCGCATAAAGGGAGCACAGGTAGGATCGAAAAGGGCCTGTCAAACCCACAGCGTCCAGCACCTTTTCCAGCCACGGCCACCTGACATTATCGAACGCTTTTTCAGCGTCCAGGGTGACCATGGCTGGATCCTTCTCAGTCTGCAACCTCCCGCCCCAGGTGACCAAGTCAATCGTCAACAGGGCCCTCCGCACGTTTCCTGTCGCCGAACGACCCTTGACAAACCCAGCCTGATGACTACCTATCAAGCCCAGAAGATATGCCACCAGTCTGTTCGCCATCAACTTGGACAGGATCTTCAGATCTACATTGATGAGCGAGATCGGCCTATAACTGGCCGGGTCTTCCCCGTTCTTATCTCCTTTAGGGGTCAGTGTTATATGGGTGGTGTTCATCTGGTCAGATATCGGTCCCCCCTGTAGGATGTTGTTATAAAGGGTCGTCAGGGTAGGGGCTATCAATGGACATATCGCCTTGTAAAATCCCCCTCGAAAACCGTCAGGGCCTGGCGCCTTGTGGGTGCCCAGTTCCCTTATCACCTCTGTGACCTCTGCCACCGTCACCTGCCTGTTAAGATCTTGAAGTTCCAGAACACCCAAGCGCGTCATGGGATAAGACTGCAGCCACTCGTCACCCCCCTCCCCTTCCGATACTGGTGCACTATAGAGTCTCGAGTAATAACGCCCCAATTCCTCCACTATTTGCTTTTATGTCCTTCGTGATGGTCCCTCCTTTCTTCCGAATAGCCGCGATCACAGTATATTGCCGATTACCCCTTGCCAGGTTGGCCAATAGTTTGCCCGCCTTATTGCCATAATGGTGTAGTTTTGCTTCCCAGTGCTGCCTGAGTATGCCTTCTTTCTGCCGCGTCCATTCATTAAAGGTTTCCCTCTGACGTTGCCAAGCGGATTTTCTGTCAGCTGTCGGATTCTCAATGAATTCCCTGTAGGCGGTTCTCACCGCCTCACTGCTGCTCAAAAAAAATTGCTCTGTCAAGCGCCTCCTGGCCCTAGTGAAGGCTATAATCCTGCCCCTCAACACTGCTTTGGCAGTTTCCCAGAACAAAACACCGTCCTCCGCATGTTGTTCATTATCTAACGAGAACGTGGTCCACCATTCTCCCAATAGTTTCTTAAAGTCAGGACTGTCCTGCAGTGCTGTGGGAAAGCGCCAAATGATATCCGATCCCTTTGGATAGATGTCTGTCAGAGACAAACCTACTGGGCTGTGGTCTGAGATCACCAAGTTCTCAATCGTCATATCCATTATTTTAGATAATAGGTGCTCCCCGACCAACAGCATATCCAACATGGACCAGGAGTCATGACGGTGGGAAAAGTGAGAAAACTCCCTCTCTTGAGGGCTCCTCATCCTCCTTGCATCCCAAAGGCGCAGGCAAGACGCAAATTTCGCTAAAGCAGACGTGTTTTGTTGCCCACTGCTACTGTTGGCCCCTAAAGCCGACCCTCCCATAACTGTATTTATTTTCCTATTATCCGTAATGTTCATGACTAGGTTAAAGTCTCCACCCACTACGATGTTCCGCTCAGTATCTTGTAAAATATGCGGTTGAAGTTTGTCCAGAAACATGCCCTGCCCTGTATTAGGGGCGTAAATATTGTGTATACTCAAAGTGGTGCCCGAACATTCAATCAGTAGCTGTATGTGACGTCCTGCAGCCAAACTCTTATGGGAAACTATCCTATAGGCCAGTGATTTATTGATCAGAATGATCACTCCAGCTTTGCGTCTTATCGCTCCCGATCCAATTACCTCCCCCACCCAGAGCTTCTTTAATCTGAAAAAGTCCTCCTCGCCCAAGTGAGTTTCCTGTAATAGCACAATATCCCCCGCAGCTTCTTCAGATGCCTGAGAATGTTTGAGCGTTTACCTGGTGATCGGAGCCCCTTGACATTCCACGATAATATCCGTACCATGGAGAGCTAACACACAGTGATGTGTGACAAAATGGGGTATGAGAAGCATCCCCTATTCTCTGGTGATCAGCACTGCCATCAAACATAGCGAAATCCCCTAGCATAAGAGCAATTACAAACAGTTCCCAACCTCCAACATGTGAAAAAATCAAAGAATGCCTCCCAACCCCCCACCCCATTCAACTCTCGCAAAGTATGCCATTGCTTCCGTAATCCTGAGTGACAAATCTCCCCCGCTACGCTCCCACCCTCCCGCCCTCTATAACATTAGGACAAAAAATGTTTATAAAAAAACGTTTATCTCGCGCCTGAAAGGCAAAGCAGCCAAAGTCTCACCACCTTCGACCCTTCATCACGGTCACGATCTCCCCGTCACTTTCCAAATAAATTTGGGCCTCCGATTATCCCGCACCTAGTTTTGGAAAAGAAAAGAGAGAGGGGAAAAAAAAAAAAAAAAAAACGACAGATGGGAGAAAGAGCGTCACCCCATTGTGCCGCGTATGTACGGCCTCTCCAAACTCCTCCACCTCTCTCTCAGGGAGAAAACCAGGGTCTTATCTGGCCCAGATGCATAGATTCACACGCCCGTATCCCTGTCCATGTTCCTGCTCATGTTCATGTTCAAGAGATACAGACGATCAGGCGGAGTCCAGCAATTCTTCTACAGTACTGTCCCGTGAAGTGCGCCTCCTTGGTGACTTTCTTGCGTTGCAGGATTCATCCCGCATATGACTAGCCCATTCAAAGGTCCCATTCCTGGGTGATCCGGAGCTGGAACTCCTCCTCACTGGCCTCTGAGGTTGCGGACCGTCTTCTTCCCTCATCGTCAGCTTGCGTCTCACCTCCCCCGCTGTCTGTAAAATATCTCGGTCTGCCGTCGCATCCTGCTACTTTAAGCGTGGTGGGGTAAAGCAACTGGAAAGGGGTGCCCCGTTTAAACAGCATAGAGCAGATATCATTAAATAGTCTCCTTTTTTTGACCACCTCTGGAGAGTAGTCGCCAAACACGAGCACCCTGTGCCCTCTCAGCAGCAGGGGCTGGCGCATCTTTTTAAAAGCCAGCAGCAATTTGTCCTTATCCTTGTAGTCTAAGTACCTCATTATGACCTGTATGGGCTTTGACGCATCTGAGCTTTTGTCTCCCTCCCTGTTTCTCCCATTACGGGGGGGTGGCTGTGGGCCTATGCGGTGCGCCCTCTCCACCTTGCAACGGTTATCAATGCCCAGGGCTCGGGGGAGCGCCATTTCACATATTTCATCAAGATGCTTGTACGGGATAGACTCAGGCAGCCCCACGATCCTTAAATTGTTACGCCTTAATCTGTTTTCCAAGTCATCTAACTTGGATTTCATCCACACTGAGTCCTTACACACAGCACCCAGTTGCTGCTCAAGAGCTAGCACTCTATCCTCATATTCGGCAATGCGCTGCTCTGTCTCTGAGATCCTGGTTTCATGCTGCTGTGTAGTGGTGTGTAGCTCTGCCAATGCTGACTGCACAGTGTCTTTAATCGTTTTACTCAATTCTGCAGTGAGATGTGCCTATAATTACTCAGCCAGCACTAAATGTGATGGGGAGAGGACTGTGTCATTTACCTCCATGCTGTCACTGTCACTTGCTGCCGTTCTCTGTCTCACTGTCGGGCTTTCAGGGCAGCACTCCCCAGTCTGGCGTCTCCCATCAGTGTGCAGCCTGTCCTTCCTTTTCCCGCTCGCCGCCATCTTGCCCCCACCTTCTGCAGCCGTGCCGAATCTTCTATCTCGCACATCGGTGCCGATGCTGCGTAACCACCTCTCCATGCACCTCCGGTATGTGCCGCGGGACCTTCCCTCACAACCTCCGGTGGAATCAGGGTCGTCGGCGGGCCTTTATGCGGGTTTTCGGCAGTGGGTGTCCGGAGCTGTGTGCCCGACGTGCGATCACATCAGGAGCTGGAACCGGAAGTAATACCTCTTTTTGTTGTCAACGCAAGGGCACAGGCTCGGGCACCGACCACCCGTGACATCCACCGTACCCAAGCGCCTGAGACCTGAGTACCCCAGACCCTTGTGGGCCAGTTATTAATTCATTAATTTGAGTTAATACGGTAGGTCTGATACTGCCATCTCTATTCTTTTCTAATGGTAACATTTCTTAATGAATAACAATTGTTTTATTATTTATTGTTTATCATAAATCAATAATACAGTGAAAAGAAACTTTATAATGTCTCTTATAAAAATAACACCTTTTTGTGCTCCTAGACCGATTATTTATTCACAATGTTGCTAAACAGACAGTTACACAAAACTGTAATGACATAAATGGCACACACTTTATCTCTGATCTGACACACTTACTGCTATTCCAGTTTGTAAGGGTGCATTCTCACCATCCATACTTGCAGCATTTTGAATGTGTCTTGTGGCTGCTTCCAAAACGCTGCGTTGTACGGTATTAGCTGGATGAGATTCATAGAAATCCCATGCTTACTATGCTGCTCCCGACCACAGCGAGTATTTGCTGTGGTACGGGTTGTTGCCAGGGACTGGCTGTCGGAACCGATTCGGTCTGATTTGATCTGCTGTGCCCAAAATCGGAGCAGTCTCCAATTTTGGGTACAGCAAAAAATCGGACCAAAATGGATTTGACAAAAATCGGATGCCACTAAGGGCAAATCCGATCCATGCCCATAGGCTAACATGGGGGCCAAATCGGATCCGTGGCTGTCCGTTTTACAACGGACAGCCACGGATCCCAAAAAAAACGTGATGTGAAAGCAGCCTAAGATGGCAGTGAGACGCAGTTCCACGGGTTTGGGTATGTTTGCTTTCCCTAAGGGACATGCCTCTTTCATTGAGTGACAGGATTCAGACCTGAGCAATCAGAATCAGAGTTGAATGTTGGTACACTCTTGTTGCCTAGTGTCTAGCTCTTAATTAACCCCTCTATGTGATGCTCTGCAGAATTAATGTCACTGTTACAAATCCACTTTCCCAGGCCAGAATGTATAACAACTGGGTTGCAGTATGCGGTTAGGTGCAGTCATTATTGAAGCGTAAATCTTTGTAGGAGACATAATAAAGATAAAAACAAATAATTGCAAGTTCCAGAGATGTGCGGTCCGGGCACTACGGCTTATATTAGAGCTCAGCTGCTTCCCATTTAGGGCAATCCCCCGGAGCTTAGGTGTTGCACGCCGTATAGACAATGTTCAACATATGAAATAGAAAAATATAGGCGGCACTCACCGATAGGTGGGTTTCAGTATTCTTTAATGCTTACTTTTCAGTACATTAAAAGTTCCAGTGCGGCGGGGAGAGGGAGTGAGGAACGACGGCACAGTTTCGTGGTGAGTAACCACTTCGACGGGTTCCTATCGGTTCCTATCGAGTTCCTATCGGTGAGTGCCGCGTATATTTTTCTATTTCATATATAAAAACAAATACGTTTATTCAGGTCACCATTCACCTCCAATTCATCTGGAATGCTGAATAAGGCTAGTGGACATTGGGCACTGGAAGGAATGCAAGGACAACATTAATATGAATTATACATATAACACACTTATGGCCTTGCCAAAAGTCTGTATTGTAAATGTATGGCATGAAATGTGAGTCGCAATGAGCACAGTGTTGCAAATATATGTAAACCGCTATAGAATTAATAGTGCTACATAAATGAATAAATATTATTATTTTTAGTATTATTATTATGACATGAAATAGTGATTGTACATTTTCAAAAAGCAATATTCATACTATGAACATCATCTTCAGTGTGAACAGACCTATAAGATCATGGATGTAAAGCATACTGTGTAATGTCAATATGATATTTTTATATGAATTGCTATATCATAAGTGTAGAACAGATGGCCTTGCATGCTACTGACCCTCTGCAATAATAAAAGTTTGCTTTACTAAAAAAATTAATAAAAAAACCATTAAAAAAAAATATTACGCTCTCTTAAACTGATGTTTTAAGGACCTTGTAAGCTTCCTGGACTTCCCAGCTGCTGCTGCATCTGGCACTGTTTCCAAAATTAACACGCTGCAGGTGTCAACAACACCTCTAAACTTCAGGATGCTTAAAAAATTCATTTAAAGCTCAAAAAAATTCTACACCTTAATACAAGTCCATAGACTCAATGGCTGGAGACCTTTGGTTAGGTGTTATACCCAGCCAGTGAGCATTTTGGCATAAAATATAAAGGTAAATTCTTAGAGCCATTTTAACTTTCCAACTTTTTCCCAAACAAAACTGTGTTCACCAAATGTTGGGGAATGTGTTCGGGTTCCTGATCCCTGAGATGAATTGGCCACATTCATGCCAAAAATGAAATTGGTGAACATGTTTGAGCAAAGTTCACTCATCACTACTAACGACAGGTCAACAGTGTGCTCAGTGGAGTGTTCCATAACCCAGTGCAGAGCCTCTAGGCTTACGTTGATTGCCATGCTGACAATGTGACATCCACGCTGCAGCCAATGCCAGGCACTAGGATCTTTTGGCAGAGAATCTTCGGTGGATGCGAGGAGGATGAGCATAGCACAGTTTGTTTACGTGAAATCACCTGCAGCCAGGGACATTTATTTGCTGAAAAGGAATATCCCCCCCACCCTTTAATTTAAAGGGAATCTGACAACAGAATTCATCCCCCAAATTGTTGTTATGTGCATGAAGCTCATGCAAAGACAAATCCACCATACCTTCATCTAGCCAGTCTGAATCTCTGTTACCAAGAAATTGCTATTTCAATCAATGTACAATTGTGGCTGAAATGCTTTCAGTGTGTGTAAGCACTTTCCAAGCCTTTGGACTCTCTGTCAGTAAAGTAGAAGATTATACTGAATGAGGAATAGAGATGGAGAGATCAGAGGCTTGAAAAGGGCTTCCACATTGCAAATGCATTTCAGCCTAAAATGCAAATTACTTTAAAGGGAGCCAAACAGCAGGTTTTAGGGCTATAAAGTGAAGCCAGTCAATATTCAAGTGCCTTGCATGCACTTGGATATTGATCGTAATCATACCTTTACTTTAATGATTACATTTATGATTTCAGAGTTTACTGTTATCAAACATCGGGAAAACAGTACAGCAAATTAGCATAGGTGCAGCACAGCGTCACTATGTGGGGTTGGGTTTCTTTTATTACTCCCCTGTAGCCTCTAAGCCAACCCCCCTCCCTCTCTCCCTCCCCTATTACTTCCTCCCTGTCACTATATACCAGGCAGTGGCACAGGGCATCTGACATAGTGCATGGTCATATCACAATGTCAGAAGTCCTATGTACACATCACTCCCTCCGCTTTTGTCTCCGGCTTCTCATTGCTTGTCACTGCTTCTCCTCGCCCGGTCACAGCAGAAGGCCCCGCCTCCTCTAGTCTGCGCATCCCCATCTCGGGTTCTCTCACAGACAGTGGGAAAATGCAGAAGAGGAGACCGGGACAGATGATCCCTGATATTGTCATCGCAGTCACAGATGACAATAGCAAGGATCATCTGTCCCGGTCTCCTTTTCTGCATTTTCCTGCTGTCTGTGAAAAAAGAGGAGATGGGGATGCACAGACTAGAGGAGGCGGGGGCTTCTGCTGTGACTGGGCGAGGAGAAGCAGTGACAAGCAATGAGAAGCCGGAGACAAAAGTGGGAGGGAGGGAGTGATGGGCACATAGGAGTCTGACATTGTGCCATCACCATGCACGGTGTCAGATGTAATGTGCCTGGTATATACTGACAGTGAGAGAGAGAGGGGAGGGAATTGGAGGGGGGAGAGTTTGGCTTACAGCCCACAGGAGAGTAATAAATGGTGTTTAAGTGATGATTTCTAAGTAATGGGAGGCTGGACTGGCCATGTAAAAGTATTGCTGAATTTATCTTTGAAAGAGCATTATGAACATATAAACAGTTTAGGGGGTGAAATCCTGCTGTCAGATTCTCTTTGAAGGAATCTTATGATTTTGATAAACCCATGTCCTCCAGCTGCAGTTTGTTTTAAAGAAACAAACTGCTTTAATCACCCTCCCCAGATCCAACACTGAGCCTCCATTGCCGCTCTTGATGTTTGTTACTGCTGGCAGCGATGCAATCAAGCAATAAGATAAAATGGCTCTGAGTGGCTTATGTCATCAACTAAAGGTGGGGTGACACGTGGAGATCTCGCCCGCGACATCGCCAAAAAGTGACGTCACAGCGATGTCGCGGGCGATATTGCAAGTGCGTCGTGCTGTGTGACAGCGCGACGCAACTGCAAATTATCGCTGGTCGCAGGTTGACAGGTTTATGAACATGTTCATAAACCTGTCAACCTGTGACCAGCGATTAGGCTGGATCGCGCTGTCTGACACTGTTGGCGGCGCGATCCAGCCTATATCGCAATGTTGCTGAGGATCGCTCGCTGGGCTGAGCCCAGCCCAGCGAGCGATGGCTCCACCCACATCGACGCCGCGTCACCGGCAACGTCGTGCCGTGTGACAGCTGGCCTGCGATGTCGGAAGCGAGCGTGCACCTGCACATCGCTTCCGACATCGCAAGCCAGAATCGCCACGTGTGACCCCACCTTAAGGCATAGCCGCTAAAGTCAGTCAATGGTTGCAGCTCTGTAGATGTGATGTCAGACAATAATAAACACCAGGACAAGTGGCAGAAATTCAGCACTGGACACTCACCAACTAAGGCAGCAATATATAGAAGAAAATCCAGTGCCACTATGCAGTTATCTTCTTTATTCTCAAATATAAAATTTACACGTGCTAACGAATAAGGACTCCACGTCCGAAACGCATTTAGCAGCCCTCATGGGCACCTGTAAATTTTATATTTGAGAATAAAGAAGATAACTGTGGTGCCCCCACTAAGAGTGCGTCACAGGAGGGTACTACACCCCTCACTGAAGGTATCGTATCCTCCGTTCCAGTGGTGAGTAGGATAATCCTGAGGCTCCATACACCACATGCAACACCTAGTGGTAGAGGACCAATCAGGCACCCGTTCCCTGGGTAACCGATCCTGATGGGAGGAGAGCTAGGGTATATAGCAGTGGGGAACGTAGCAAAGAGTTAGAACAGTGGAGAAACAAGAACAGAACGAAAAAGTCAAGTCGTGTCAGCAGAAGTAGCAGAGTGGAGACAGCTAACAGGGAGGGTACTTGAGCACTGGTGGCCCAGAAGAGAAAGAGGGCAAAGTAAGAATGGGTGATTGGAGACCCGAGCCCAATCCAGAACCCGGAGTACCGGCTCCGAAGTGGTCCAGTCGGTTCACCCCTACATCACAGAACCTGGAGTGGTTGGAGGCTTCCTAGGAGCCCAACTCACAGCCTAACAACTACAGCAGCCATACCAGGGGGTACCCACCATTGAGGACTAGGGGGCTGTGAGTAACGCCTAAGCGGGAACCCAATCGAGGGTCCTCAGTACCCTGGCAAAGTACACCAGAGCAGTGAAGAGAGGGACAGTAAAGGATAGAGAAGGACACTTGTGGAGCCTTGGAGAGACACTGCTCACCTCAGGGACCACCCGGACCACTACCCGACATTGAGAACTGTGTTACCCTGTATGCCATTGAACATCCAAGTAAATACCGGTTCAGAGGAGCAACGTGTCTGAGCCTTATTCCGTTTAATTGCCTTACTTTACAGAATCAACCGAGCTGCCCTATTGCTCAGTTGCAGCTCTCAACTCTGGGGACCCCGCTCGTCCTGTAGGGAGCGGTTCCACCTTGCTGCCGCCCATCACCCCGGAGATCCAAGCAGCGCCATCAACGGAACCCTACAGGTGGCATCACAAACTAAAACTTTATCTTTTTATTATTTCACCTTTTTCCCCTTTTATTGACCACCAGGCCCACGGTGAGTCATAACCGCATAGCGGCACTGGATTTTCTTCTATATATTGCTGCATTACCGAATGGAAGCCTGCCGTTCATCCAGTGTCTGGGAGTCTTTGTGAGTATAGGGTGGTGGAGCCTCTCATCTATTTTTGCACTTACCAACTAAGCCTATAGTTTTTAAGATAGACTGGTCAACAGCATTTTTGGTGCCAAAGATATTTCATTGAATTTAGGGTAACTTTGGGGTGCTGATTCTGAATATGTCATCAGTTTTGCCAGATTGGCTCAAGTTTTTGAGATTTTTCGTAAAATGTGTAAAAAAAAAGACGTAATTTGCTACACGCGCATTAACTTTATTGATATTGTCATGAATACAATAAATTTAACAAAGTAAATGTTGATTTTAGTTTATTTTAACTAGTTTTAGAAAGTAATCTTCAAAAATGAACAAGACATGAAAGATAGACATTTAATCGCTGGAAAAGCGCTTTTTATATGATTTTCTTCTATGTGAGCTATTGGGGCAGTCACGCTGTAGATTCCAGCAGTAATCAGCCATCATATGTCTGTCCCATCTGCCTTGGTACCTTTCCTCCATCACCATAATATCCTGATGAAATCTCTCCCCTTGTTCTTCGCTAAAATCTCCAAGGTTTTCTGGAAATCTGTCCAAGTGACTGTGAAGATAATGCAATTTAATGCTCATGTGTACACCCAGATTTCTAAATCTCAATAGCATGTTTTGTACCAGTTCTTCATAATTGTCTGCCTTTTGATTTCCCAAGAAGTTCTTCACTACCAACACAAAACTACACCATGCAGCAGCTTCAATGTCATTCATTTCCTTAGGAAAATTTGAATCTTTAATGAGTTTCCGAATTTGAGGACCATCAAAGATTCCTGCCTTCAGTTTTTCGCTACTAAGACCAGGGAAAGATCTGCAGATGTACATGAAGCAATTACCATCTTTGTCTAATGCCTTGACGAACTGCTTCATTAATCCTAACTTTATGTGAAGTGGTGGTAGAATGATTTTTTCCCTGTCCACCAAAGGTTCGTTCACTATGTTTGATGCTCCTACTGTCAAGGTGTCCCTTGGAGGCCAATTCAGTTTCTCCCAGTGCTGATGTTTTGCTCTACTATCCCACATGCAGATGAAGCAAGGATACTTTGTGTATCCACTTTGCTGTCCAAGTAAAAAGTTGACCATTTTTAAATCAACACATATCAGCCACGAATGTTCATGGTAGCACAGTTTCTCCAAGACCATTTTGACATTTTGGTATTGTTCTGCAAGTTTAGTTGAGTGAGCTACTGGAAGAGATGCACACTGATTGCCATTGTTCAACAAAACACATTTCAAACTCCTTTTAGAACTATCTATGAAAAGCCTCCAGTCTACAGGACGATATACTTGTAAACCCATTTGCAGCATCAGGCCAGGAATATCCTTACAATATACAAGTAGGTCATCTTCACAGAAAAATGGAAGAAGTGCTTCTTCTCTGGTCCTGTAAGATGTAATTTTAGTTCCAGGCGTCAGACAATTTTTTTCACTTAGCCTTGAAGCTAAAAGTTCGGATGCACTTTTTGAGAGGTTGAGGTCTCTTATTAGATTGTTGAGCTCTCCTTGGGTAAATTGCGTAGGTGTTCTGAAACTTCCTTCATATTCTAGTTCACTTCCAGAACTAATGCTTAGCTCCATACCCTGCATTTCATCATCATCATCAGGTGGGGGAAGGTCAGGTAACATGGTAAACACAGGTACAGGCACATCTTCACAATGAGGGACAGGCCTTCTTGCAGATTCCATGTTAGGATACTCCCATTTTCGTTTCTTATGCTTATTGAATCCTTGTACTTGCACTGCACAGAAATAACAGTCATCATGATGATTTTTTTGCTCTCTCCACACCATTGGAACACCAAATTTGAAGCTTGTTCTTTGTCCTTTGCTCCATTTTCGTAATAATTCGATACATGCTTTGCACACTATGTGTGGTGCCCAAACCT
This sequence comes from Allobates femoralis, assembly GCA_033576535.1. Classification (NCBI taxonomy): domain Eukaryota; kingdom Metazoa; phylum Chordata; class Amphibia; order Anura; family Aromobatidae; genus Allobates; species Allobates femoralis. The sequence continues at coordinate 575,809,710 of JARQOC010000003.1, forward strand.
TGTCTTGGTCCCCAAGCATAACCCCAAAATAGGCAAAATACACTTTTTTAACGAAGTCTGTTATGTTTCTTCTATGTTTTGTCAGTGTATATTCACCACAAATGTAACAGAATGAGTCTGGATCGTTAAGACAACTTCTTCTTGATGAGTTCATGCTTTTCACTGGAAAACAGACAACAACATAAAGTTAGTGCAAAAATCAAGCTATGAACAAACTTTTAGAACACTAATTAACACAAAACTATATTGAGAACTGCTCAGTTCAAGTACTAATCCAAAGAAATTAATGAGATGATGCGTCGCATTTACCAACAAGTGCTATAAATAAGATACCAAAAATCTCAAAAACTTGAGCCAATCTGGCAAAACTGATAGCATATTCAGAATCAGCACCCCAAAAATACCCCAAATTCATTAAAATATTTTGGACACCAGAAAAAAATTTTTTTTTTGTTGACCTGTGATTTTAGGGTGAGAATAGATAGCTGCTGAAAATCAAAGAAGTAATACAAAAATCGGTCACCAAGATATGTTAAGTATGATTTATATTTATTCAAAATTTTAAAGAGACATTAGATTATTGCATGAACGTTTTAGAGCAATAACCTTCATAAATCTTATAACCCTTGGATTTCATGACCAACCATAGTACAGTAGTAGTTCCACTAAGGTGGAAGAGAATCATTGTGTAGGTGACATATTCTCTACCTTGAATTTTTGGCCAATACTAATACTCTCACTAGGGTACACTAACTTTTTTGCCAAGATTTTCTCAAAGTGTGCCAAAACCAAAGAGTTTTTACCTTAATTTACAAAATGTCCAGTCTTCTCCCTTATTGAATCATTAAAATATGACTCGTTGTTCTCATGAAAACTTATCTACCTATTTTATTTGTAGAAAACTGAAATCTATATTGTGCCTCATTTTGTAGAACAGTTATTGCATGTAATATGTATTAAATTATGGTAAATCATTAGCCATTGTGCTTATTAAATTTTGGTAGAGAGGCATATTTATGGTGCTATCAAAAAACTATGAGCAACACTGGTAGCTGGGATGTCTATAAATTTTCCATATGGTAATACAGTATGAGCCAGAGGTACAATCTACCTATTACTGGCCAATGCAGCTCAACACTTTAAACACTAAATTGACAAAGGAGTTCTCCTTTGTATATTTAGCTGGGATGTCTGCAGTAAACCCCAGCTAGAGATTGCTGAGACAAAGCTGTGCCTACATCACTTGGAGTTCTGACACTTCCAATCTTTTACGTTCAACATGCCATGTTTGTGCGGTTTTGACAGCTATCGAAGAGATTTGAGGATCTAGATATATAGATACGTAAATAGATAGACATGGCCGATAATATTGACATCCTTGAAATTGTTCCAGAAAATGAAGTATTTCTTCCAGAAAATTATTGCAAATATTATGTCGGAAGACATGTTGCGTTCATGGTGCAGACGAGAATGTGTGATTTGTACGCAAGCATCCGCATGCGTACAAATCACACACGGAAGTGAATGGGTGCGCACGCCCATTCGCAGCCGAGCGCATCACCTTGCGTTCCCATGATAAACATAGGGATGCGCGGTGTCTGCGCTCAGCTGCGCTTTCCCCTCGCAATACACAGCGGCGGGGAGCGCAAGTGTGAAGGCAGCCTAATTGATGGCCTACAAAAAGGTGGTCCCATACAAAGATGCCACACAAGAAACCTCCTCATGTTAACGCCTTCTCCTATTGCTGACAAGTGGATGTTTAACATTTTACATCTTGTCTACAGTTTGTCAAAGAAAAAGAGAACATTTCATTATAGGAAAAAGAATAGAGGTGTAATGGTATAATCAATAGTATTAAAAAGTTTTTTCAAGAATTTCAATAAAAAATAAAATTTTATTAAAAAAACACTTTTTAGCTGCAAGTGTGGCGCCCCTGCAACCAGGGTGGCCACATAGGGAACTGCAGCCAGGCAGGAAGATAGACAGTTTGTGCACCAAACACCCTCACAGCACACATACCCACAAGAGCACAGCACCCCACCCAGAGCCCAGGACTCTTGGCGGGCAAGGGGTGGTGGGTTTAGAGAGCAAGTGGGTGGGAAGGAAGGAAGATCAGGTGACAGATAGCACAAATAGAGGAAAAGAGGAGGAAGGAGTTAGTAGGCCAGAGTAGGCTGAGAGGAAAAGACCAGGAAGATATTTGACACATCCTGGTGGGATTGGGTTCCCTGGAGACGCAGAATCCACAGAGTCACAGAACCATGGAGAGAAAGCTCGTCCATAGCCGGCATCCCAGGGGAGTGTGAGGACAGAAACCGGACCAACAGTACTTGGGCCCGAGGAACACGGCAGCACCAACCAACTACTGGCGGAGTAGTTTTCCTTGATTGTACTGAAATCACACGGGTTAGAAGGAGCCTGGTAATCCCTTGGAAGACAGGGTTACTGCAGGCTAGGCACACACCAGAGTGTCGGCTCTGAGGGGAACTGAAGTTTCACACCGGCTTCCCAGACAAACCGACAGGGAGCTTTAATTCCAAGTTGGAGTTCCTACTACCAGTGTTGGAGGCACAGCAGCAACCATAAAGACCCTGCTTACTGCCCGCACCCACTTAGGGGGAGGCTGTATACAAGGGGCCGAGCTGCCGCCATACAACCCGCAGAGAGAACAGAGAGGAAGAGAACAGCCTGAAAGGACATTTAGAAGGAGTGAGGGGTCTCAGAGCGACAGCCTAACTGCAAAGGGTTAAGTGTTCCCAGAGTTAACTGAACTGTGAACTGTGTTGAGAACTGTACCGTGACTTGTGTGACTTTGAAGAACTTGAAAGTAAACCCGGTGAACCCTGCTCCAGTTTCTGTGTCTGATTTCAGGTATACAGAACTGTTATTGTACATGTTATCCTGCCAGGAGCAGCCCGACCCGCGCGGGCTCATCCATCTAGCTGCAGCTAATTCATCCCTCCATCCTCCTGGCACAGCTGTGTTGCAGCGGTGGTCCCATCACTGACAACCCGTGGGTGGTGTCACGACAAACTAATCCTTGCAAATATCCCTTTACTTGTGAGAACCCGAGACACGGTCCGGACCAGGACCTCCATGACATCCCCAGCAGTACCCCGGTCCGGTACCGAGTACCCCGTCTCAGTGGGCTCCACACAAGCATAAAAATGATATATAAAGGCACCTTTACATGCCACAACCGCGGCGAGAATGAATGACGGCTATATTGCGACCTGGAAATATCGCTGCCACATTTCCTCCCAATTGCCTCCTTATTGCGGGAATTTGGCAGCGATATGTCGCCTCGCTCCGGTCGCCTGATTTCAGAGCACTGCTCCAAAATCGAAACCAGGCGACATTGGTGTTATCGCCGCCAAATTCCCGAAATACACGCCGCAATAAGAAGGCAATTCCAGCGAAAAATATCGCCGTCAAAAATGTCTCCCGCGGTTGCGGCGGGTATAGGTACCCTTAGGAAATATGTAGAAAAACTGGAAAAAGGAAGAAATATAAATATGGGAGAATATATTGGAAAAACTGAGGAAAAATTAAGTAAAACAATAAGAAAAATATGAAAATCCAAAAAATATAAAATATATATATATATATATATACATACATGTAGCGCCCCTGTGACTAGGCGCCACAGAATGGTATTGCATTTATTATTTATGTGTAATATTATTGTAAGTTGCTAGTTTAGGATTTCAATCTTATGGAGTCTATTTTTACACTCACTTAGGACCGCACCACTTTGAGTAGGGGGAAGTGGTAATATAGTAGGTTCCACAGGTGGGGGGCGGAGCTTAGGATAGAGGTAGAGTGACAGTTGATAATTTACCTCAGTCGGTGCTGGGAAGGCAGACAGAGTGGTCAGGCCTGGCAGCTCAGCTGAGTGAAGGGTACCCCATCTTTATGTAGGGACCCAGGACAGATGGCAACGGGCCAAGGCTGGTAGGAGCCAGCTGGTCATGTTGAGGGGACACCGGTGACATGGACAACCGAGGCAGCCAGGAGTTCATCCCTGACTGAAAAACCGACGAGCTGTAGGCCCAACAGAAACGGGTTGCTGACAGCGCCACAAAGGTACCTCTCCCCTCAGGACTGAAAACCGGTTCAGGACACTGGAAGAAACTAAAAGGGACAGACATTTACTGCGGAGCTGGAAAGGAACCTCTTTGCTATTTGTCCGGGTTGCCTTATCCAGGCCGAGTAGTGGACAGACCTTATCTTCTAGACACAGACCGTAGGACTGGCGGGGAAGCTCTTCAAAGGTGGTAAAGACTGAAAGATCTAGAGAAAGAAAGTAGTAGACCCTGAAAGACAGAGAAAGGACATCTAGAGACTCCATAAGAGAAACCCTGAGTTGGCAACAACACCCTAAAACCAAACTGTACCGTGTTTTGTTATGCCATCAGCCGGTACCGAGTAAAACAGAGTTAAAGTGGAAATGGTTTCTGTTATTCCTCCTACCGCAGCCCGGAGGGCTTAATGTCATCAAGCAGAGGGGTAAGAACTGCACCACCATCACTGTCCTCCCTCACCGTCTCACCACAATAGCTGCCCTGAGGTAATAGCTCCACCTGTGGGGAGCTGTACCATTCTTAGCTGCCTCAACCATCACCTCAGTGGTCGGCTGGCAGCGCCGGTACCATCTTATCGGACTCTACAGGTGGCGTCACGTTCTCCTGTAAATAACCCCTTTAACCCCCACCGTTTACCATCAACATCTGGTATAATTGATCGCCAGGGCACGGCAGTGGGGTCCCGACCATCCGTGACTTCCCACACAGTAGCCCCGGTGTCCGAGTCCCTCATCCACCCTAGCTCTGGTTGAATCATACATATATATATATATATATATATATAATATATAAAAAATAATATATAAAAAGACTATGCACCAGCATCTTAATAAGAATAGGCAAAACATAAAAAACGGGTTCTATAGCACAGTATATCAAAATATTTCCTTGTGGAACATCAAAGTGATTATCGACAATTCAAGTTGACCATTATTGATCACATCCCCGCCACTATTAAGGATAGATTGAGGTGCCTCATCAATAGAGAAAACTATTGGATCTTTAAGAATGAGGTGCTTGCATCCAAAGGGCCTCAACCTATAACTAGAGAATGTTTTTTAGGATGTAAAGCTGCAAAAAGTACATTGGATTGCATTTTGTCTGTAACGAAAAAGAGAATCTTCCATTTTGGCCTGGCGGATTTTGATGGGGTTTAGTATAACTTTTTTTGCATATATATTTTTTACATCTTTTAAAGAATTATTGCAAACATTTTTTTCAATTTTAGTTTTTAAACTATCATTTAAATAAAAGTTTTTTTATATTTTTTTTTTATATTTTTCATATTTTTTACACAATTTTTCCTCAGTTTTTCCAATATATTTTCCCATATTTATAATTCTTCCTTTTTCCAGTTATTCTACATATTCCCTTATAAATAATTTTTATGCTTGCAGCTAAAAAAAGTGTTTTTTAAATTAAATTTATTTTTTATTGAAATTCTTGAACATTTTTTAACACTATTAATTATACCTTTACACCTCTATTCTTTTTCCTATAATGAAAAGGTCTCTTTTTCTTTGACGAACTGTAGACAATATGTAAAATGTTAAACCTCCACTTGTTAACAATAGGAGAATGGGTTAACATGAGGAGAAGGGGTTAATCTGGATGTGGGGATGTCAGCTAATTGACATCCTATAAATAATCATTACTTGTAACACTGGTCATCACCTGATGAAGGCGGAGCTTTCTGCCAAAACGCACTGTGAGGACCTAAGTAAAAGGAAGTAACATTTCTTACTGCCTGTTTCCTGCCTCTCTGTCTAAGCGCCCCTTTCTAACCGCTGCTTCATTCTCTCTGGTCTTTTTCAGCATATGGCATTAATAAACTTCATATAATTGAAGGAATGGACAAATGTACTGAGACATTCTTGATTAAAATCTGCTGCCATGGGGGGGCGTGTCCTGGCTAAGATGGCGAGAGGAAACTGATTTCTCGGCTCCCACTCCCTGCACCGTCTTTAACCTACTTTTACCAGCTTCCGCCGCACACAATGCCGCCAAAGAGAAGAGGAAGTCAGACCGCATCGGAAGCCGGTGGTGCGGCGTCCCCAGCCACTGATATTCCTTAGAAGCACGGGACGGCAGGCACAGGAAAAGATGCCTACCAAGATGGCGACCGCCGCCGGTGCTGAAGCCCAGCCCGCATAGACCCCTATGACACAGAAAACTCCGCTCACCAGATCCTGAAGACACGGAGGCTAGACCCAGCGGTGGAGGAAACCGAAGGAAACTACACAGCCTAACCTCCAGGTACCGTAGACCCCACTCAGCCTGCCCTGCCCAACTCCACTCCACTGACACAGGCTGGAGCAGCATCACCAACAACCCTGCTGCAGCCACCAGGGACAAAGACTCAGGGGCGGCATGCTTCTGGGGAGGAGAGAGATGTGGGAGGCTGGGACTACCAGGGGACCCCAATAGACAAGACTATACAGATATTTGTGCAGGCTTTCACAAGTGTAACATCCGCTGATGACCCAGAGCCCTATTCTGTATCCCTTTCTTTTAATGATCTTTTTATTGAACAGCAAGGAGTTACAATCAAACAGTCAAATATTCGTTCCTTGACATAAGGAAGAAGTTGTAGTAATTAACATACATTATATCACTGTTCATAAGTATGGTTGTACTACAAATGTTATGTATTGTTTCCCTCAGCAGAATTTATAATAAAAGAAAAAACCTTAATTAAGGATTCAATATAGTAAATGAAGTTTTGAAGAGAGGAAAAAGTCAACGTAGGAAAGAATTAGGGAAGGGATGGGGGTGGTTGGGGGGTGGGTGTTGAGTCCGCGAGAGAAGTCTTGGTTCTTTAGTCAGAGATATAAGTTTTTATTAATTCTGTGGTCGATCGATAATATATCCAAGGTGTCCAAATTTTCTCAAAGGTGTCATGAGAACTGAATGAGAGAGCCGCCAATTCTGCTGCTCTGTACACCATATCTATTTCTCTTATAAGGTGGGCTTTTGCCCTATTCTGTATCCCAATCATTAAACAAGCTGGATCCAAACCATGGTGTACCTCCAATGGCTCCCCCAGTCAGATCTGCCAATATAGGCTCTATGACGCTGCCTGGCCCTGCTCCCAAGCTGAACAGTAAACCAGCTACATATCAGGAGGGACTTATTTCCTGCCCAGATCACAGTGGAAGCCAACCTTCATCTATGCCTGCAGGCCCTGTTTCTTCAACAGTCCCGAGCGGGGAAATATGGGAGGAGTTCAAAGCCCGCACTGCTATCATCCCTACCCGGGAGGAAATTGAGGGTTTTGTAACCAGACTGGAGACGTCTTAAAACCGAGACGGCTGCCATATGGTCGGAGGTTCGTCAACTTACCAGCAGAGTTGCCAGTTCTGAATCAATATCTGCCAATATTGCCAGGCGAGTGAGTGCTCTTGAGATGCAAGTAGTGGAGCAATCATCCCGCTTGGAATTCGCCCTAGATCTCATTGAGGATCTCAAAAATAGAGATCGAAGGAACAACGTAAGGATAAGGGGTCTACTGGAGTCGATTTCACAGGGAGAGCTAGATACTACACTACGGGGCTTCTTGAATAACATCCGCAACAGGCCCACAGATTACGAACTTAAATTTGATACAGCTCATAGGTTCCTTGGCCCTCCATCACACGATGGAGCAAGGCCTCGAGATGTGGTGTGTCGGATCCACAATTATAGGGCAAAAGATGAGATCTGCATGAGAGCACGAGCTCGTGAACGACTCATGTTTCAGGGACACCCTATACAAATCCTAACGGACCTTTCCCGCCATACCCTTCTGAAACGCAGAGCTCTACACCCTCTCCTCGGGGTTCTCTGCGCCCAGGATCTCTCATATTCTTGGGGATATCCCTTCTGCCTGCAGGTTCGAAAGGAAGGCTGGCTTATTAGCTTGTCTCATCCCAGAGACATCCTGAACTTTCTCCTCCAGCTGGAGATTGCTGACTCTGGCATCTGAATTGTAAACTGGCCATCGGCTTCAGGAGGTGTAGACGGCGGATTTCCACAAAGAGAACCGAACGGACAACGACGACGACCAGCTGGTACATGTGACATGCATGCTGAAGGCCAGCCTGGCAATGGTTGATACTTAAACTCGGCTCTTTGGAGCATTTGAGGTTTTCATTGAGACTGGGGGAAGTGGGTGACCTGTGATGGTTATTCGCTCCTTCAAATTTGTTTTCCTGCATAGGGTTCCATGTTAACTATACCAAGGTTGTCACCTGGCATATCTTCCCATGCAGCGGTTTAGTATATATTGCCTTGTATGTACTTAACGTTTTTTTTATTGCAACTAACTAACAATTTAGGTTTTTCGTTGGGGAGCTCATCTCCATCTCTCAGAAAAGATATGCACTCCGAGAGGCTCCAAACGCTACTACATCTAGATCTTGACTGATGTGTTTTGCTTTAATTTTTTATCTTCTGTAGTCTATTCTATTTTACGTTCACCTTTTTCTTCTTGTATTTTTCCCTCTTTAACGCTTAATACTACTACCCCCTCTGGTTCTCCTCGGCTCTTCATTCCCTGCCTCCTGCTTCCCAAATATCAGTGCAGCGATCTTCAAGCCCGATTCCACAACTCATTCAATTTCTTGGCCTTAACTACAAATAGCAATGACCCCTTTAACGGTATGTACTTTGAACGTAAGGGGATTTAACACTCCCCAAAAACGTTCACAGATACTGTATGACCTTCACAAACAACACGCCCAAATAATCCTTATCCAGGAAACACACTTCAGGACGGACTCGGTCCCCTCCATCTCAAACAGATATTACTCAGTATGGACACATAGCCCTAACCCAGAATCTAGGTCCAAAGGTGTCTCCATTGGGATTCATAAAAGCCTGCCTCACGAGATAGTAGATACAGTAATCGAACCAGGGGGTAGATTTATTTTCCAAAAGGTATGAATGGGTGCAACCATCCTAACAATTGTTAACTGGTACCTTCCAAATAAGGATCAACCTTCTGGCTGCAAATCTCTGCTGTTACGGCTAAGGAACTTCGCTGAAGGAACAGTTTTTATAGGAGGAGACTTTGTTATGGAACACACGGTGGATTCCACGTCTGGAAAAGGTACTGTGCCGAGCAAAAAACTACGTACTCTAAGGCCCCATTCACACACTGCTTTTTTTGCTGCGTATTTTTAAGCACAAGCTCATCACAAACCAGGAGTGGGTGATTAAACATATAAGTGGAGGACTTGTTTCTATTAGACCTTTCCTCTGAGTGTGCCACTCCCGGTTTTGATTGTTCCACTCCTGGCTTTTTCTGAGCTTGTGCGTAAAAATATGCAGCAAAAAAAGCAGTGTGTGAATGGGGCCTTAAAAAACTCCTTCATACTCTGCAGCTTGGGGACGTTTGGCGAATTCTTCACCCACAAGGCAAAGACTATACGTATTTCTCATCTGTTCATAACTTGTATAGTCGCATTGCCTTCTTTTTGGTTAGTCACGCGACTTTGGGTGTGGAAACCTGGTGCCAGAATTGGAGACATCCTCTTTTCGGACCACGCTCCAGTGTTTTTGAGCTTAGTGGTACCAGACCTACCTCACAGATCATGGACATGGAGGCTTAACAGCCAGCTCCTGGAGGACAACTTATGCCTGACAAAGCTCAAAGAGAGGATGTGGCCAATTTTGTATTAGTCCATTCTGCGGACGAGACCCCTCAGCCCCTTAAATGGGAGACATTGAAATGTGTCCTAAGGTGAACCCTGATTAAACATGGCGCCCGCCTTAAAAGGAACAGGGCTGAACAGATTAAGGACCTCCACTCTCAGATTCATAGATTGGAGACAACACATAAACAGACATTGTCGCACACAATTAAAGGGATCCTGTCACCCCCAAAACGCCTCCTAAGCTATTAAAACATGTCCCTACAGCATATTAACACTATTCCCACAGTCCTTTTTGCTCAGAAATGCATGAAGTAAAAATGTAGAAAAAGGTTATTGAACTTATTCATTAGCCATGTTACCCAGTGGTGTATATAGCAGCCCCAAATGCTAGCACTTGCCCCCTCCGTTGTAAGCCCCCCTCCCCCCAGCTGCTTAACTTACCATCCCTGGTCTTCTGCATCGCGCAGGTCCCTCCATGCTCCCGTCCTCCGTGCTCCCGAGTCCCGACGTCAGCTGCATCCGGGGTCCCCGGCCGTCGCGTAGCGATGACGTCATGCGACCGGCCGGTCACATGACCCCGGATGCTGCCGAGGACGGGAACACGGAGGACGGGAGCACGGAGGGACCTGCGCGATGCAGAATACCAGGGATGGTAAGATAAGCAGCCGGGGGGGCCTTACAACGGAGGGGGGCAAGTGCCAGCATTTGGGGGCCATATATTTAGATATGCACTGCTTCCCCCTGCCGCTGATTGACAGGGGGAAGCAGTGCATATATAATGAGCGGCCCCCGCCTCCTCCAGCCTCCCCAGCCCCGGACACAGCCCCACCACAGCAGCCTACCGTATTGACCCGTGTATAAGCCGAGGGGGAGACTTTTCAGCCCAATTTTTGGGCTGAAAAACTCGGCTTATACACGAGTATATACGGTACACTTTTATATATATATTTATATATATATATATATATATATGTATATTATTCATTTTTATTTGTTCCGTTAGTGCCTTCTGTGAAACTGTGCAGCTATTTAAACCACGGTAAACTATTGCTTTGTAACTGGTGAGCACATCCTGCTGAAGAATCGGGGTTACACTTCAACACACATAGAATAAACCACCATATGCTACAACGATTACTCTGAACTGGATTATTTGGCCGTGGCGCGGATTTGATACCATTTTTCCTGATATCCTGACATCTATGGTTTGACATCTTTGCCTGTGTGGATTGGATGGGCTGACACTGATATCTGGTGAGGAATTAATGTCAATAACAACTTTAGGGTAAGTGCACACTTACCCGGCGGTTTGGTCGGCGGCAGCTGGCGGAACCCGCCAGGAAGCTCCGGCGCCGTCCACCGGCTTCCTGGTGGGTATGTGCGGCGGGAGCCGGGCGGTAGCCGGCGGATGCACAGCGTGTTCTCGGCGGCGAATCTGCAGCGGCTGGAAGCAGCACATGATTCTGCTTGCAGCCGCTGCAGAACCGCCGTTTTTTAGAACATGCTCATTCTTTGCTAACCCGCTGGGAAACCTGCGGGTTAGCAACGGATGACGCTGTGTAACCGCCGGTGTGTGCACTGCCTTGGGCGGTTTACATTAGTTTTAATGTTAATCCAAACGCCGGTTTGGATTAACATAAATTTAAATAAAACTAATGTAAACAAAACGGCGGTTTACACAGGTAAACCGCCGAAAACCCGCCCAGTGCGCACATAGCCTTAGGGTGCTTTCACACCAGCGGTTTTGAAAAAATGCGGCAGATCTGATCAATTAAATGCATCTGCCGCATTTTCCGCCTAACGGCTGCACTTACGGCACACTTGCGGCAAGCCCCATGCATTGTCTTTGGGGGCTTGCGGTAAGTGTGTGGCAGATGCAGCAAGTGCGGTTTCGGCAGTTGCGGCACATGCAGCCGCGAAAAAAACCTGGTCGGCGTCATTTTTTTCGCGGCCACATCTGCCGAAACTGCACTTGCTGCGTCTGTCGCACACTTACCGCAAACCCAATAGACAATGCATGGGGCTTGCCGCAAGTGAACCGCAAGTGCCGCCGTGCAGATGAGGATTTTTTGTCCGGATCCGCCGGATCCGGGCAAAATCGCCAGTGGGAAAGCACCCTTAGGCGGCCGTCACACGTCACGATATCGTGCAAGATATCGCTTGAACGCGGCAGATTAAACATCGCGCAAGCGATGTCTGTGCGTATGATGGCGAGATACGACGAGCGATATCCGATCAAATCGCTAAATCGTGATCTGAGGTTCGGTTCTCAGATCTGACGATATCGGGCAATGAAATACGCACAATCGACACGTGTAAATTCACGACATCGTACGAAACGTGTGATTTCAGCGATGGCGAAATCCAACCCGTAGGCGTGCCGGGTCTTCACCTGTGTCACGCCTTCTCATTTCTGATTCCTGAACCCTCATGCGTTCCGATTGGCTGGGCCATCGTCTGCTATTATTGGTCAAAGCTCCAGCGTCATGATTGGTTCCCGCTTGACAAGGCGCCATTTGTTGTGGAGCTGTCACTTCAGCACCAATACACACATTCTTATAGCTGATCATGGATTTTTTGCTTGAAATTACGGCCACAATCCAAAGGCGGGCTTAACCCGAAACAACCATTTATATTCTTGTTCTGGCCCCAATGCAGTGTGCTCCTACTCTCAACGCTTTGGCGTTACGCCGTAAACAGCGGTTTAATTACGGCACGCCCACGGGTTGTTGGCCCGTAGGTCGCGTAGAAGTGTTCCATGGCGGGTCACCGCGCGTCCAGCGCGTTTGTCTGTTTTTGGCCCACGCTAGCGCCCGTAGTCACGTAATGACTTAGGTTTCGCTTTCATTCCGCCTGCTAGGTACTAGCTCCGCCCGTGCACATTGCAGCACAGGCATGGCTGCAACAGGGCGCGCTGCCACGTGGGGGATGGCGGAGCTCATGATCCTAATCGATCATTGTGATCGATTGGATTACTGGGGCCGCCATCACCACAGGCACCCCAGGCTGCGTAACCGCATCACTGTGCGGAAAATCCAGAATGCCCTGCTCCGCCAGCTGTGTGTGTCCCGCACTCCGAAGCAGATCCAGCACAAAATTGCGGATCTCAAATTCAAGTGCCCAGGACGCATTCTGGACATTCGTGCCAGGATTGCCAGGCTGCGCGGTGAGTAACTGTTGGACCACACAACACACATGTACATGTAGCACACTAGACAGCACCGTCAACCAACATATTAACATAGTGTAGTCCCCGACCTGCGTCTGCACATGTGGCTCACAACGCCTTCACAGGTGCATATGTCTCAACACCGTTATGCAGACCCATATGCAAGCCTGTGCATGCACACGTGTAACATAATCCAGATCAATGCTGCTCATAGTGTCAGCACATGCTTGGGGACACATCAGTGCTCCCATTGGCCGGCATGACTGATCTGTGACAATAGTGATTGGCGTGCAGACCTTTTGGACGTGGTCGAGGTGCTAGTGTAGGGGGCCCTTGGGTCCCGATATGAACAACGTCTTTCAACGAACACTGGACACTCGAAGATTTCTCCTTGTGAAGTTGTGTAATTATTTCCGTTGCATACAGACATTTGAGGCGATAGGGCTGACGTGTTGACCACGTCCCGTGGTCTCTTGCAAAATATCGCTGTCTAGTCTTTTAACAATATGGATATATTGCTCCTATGTAACTCACAGGCCCTGTATTGAGTAGTTTGTGCTTTTGTTGTTCCCTGATGGTGTTGGTTGTCTTTACAGATGTCACTATCAGATATAAGGGGGCTATCTTAATTCAGATATGTGTCCCAAGGAATGTACCTTCCCATGTCTGCCCCTGTGAGTAGGATTAGTTCCTCCTGCACCGGGGTGTCCAAGAGCGTTCAGCGCCTTGGCTGTGACTCACATATCTGAATTAAGATAGCCCCCTTATATCTGATAGTGACATCTGTAAAGACAACCAACACCATCAGGGAACAACAAAAGCACAAACTACTCAATACAGGGCCTGTGAGTTACATAGGAGCAATTTATCCATATTGTTAAAAGACTAGACTGCGATATTTTGCGGGAGACCACGGGACGTGGTCAATACGTCAGCCCTATCGCATGAAATGACTGATCTGTGTGCATACGTACCCATGGCCCAAGATAACATACTCCCCTACACACCAGGAAGGCTAACTCGAATGGTGACCAATGGGAGTGCATGGCGGTCGGCATGCATTGGCAGGCACCGTGTCTCTCATTACCAAGCCTAGGTCTGGCTGCTGCATGCAGAGGCTCGCACATGGCTCAGCAAAACGTTGCTTACACATCTCAAAGTGTGAGTGACCCCAAATGTAAAGGGAGCCCCTACACTTTTGCGCTGTGGGCCAAACTCACAATCCCAAAGCACAAGTTCACATCAATTTCAACGTCGACGCACCAATTTTGGGAACAAAATTTCTCATAAAAGCTTCACCATTGTGCATCCCAATACAGGCACTGATGAATCATCTTCGGAAGAGGGGCAGCATGTGCCGCCTGGTGCAGGGCCACTGGCGACACCGCCACTTCCGGCGGCAGCTGCATCATCCCCCCCAAGTCCGAGTGGGCACAATGATCCCGACCTGCCAGCTGATGCGGTCCAGGAGCACAGCGAAGAGTGGTCCGGCCAGTCGGCACCTGAGCAGTCATCTACCAACTCTTCCCAGCCATGGATGGACGAGGATGATGACATGCCCTCACCACCATGTCCACAGGAGGGCGAGGATGCTGGACAACAGGCTGATGTGGATATTGGCCCCCTCCAGCCCAGGGCCCTTATTGCAACCAGGCCATGTCCTGTGGCCCCAGAGCCCGAGCCCCCCTGTTCAGCCACCTGCGACAGTGTCCAGCTCCCTGCCTAGCCCGGGCTTCGCAATGTCACCAGACACGGCAGATGAGGAGGATACCTGGGCGGCGGAGCCCTACCCCATGCCATCACCAACAGGGCCTGGTGAGGAGGAGATGGTTGCGGATGAAGAGGTCCCAAACTTGGACGACTATGGAGGTACATTCATATTTGTGTTTACTAGACCATGCATACTGTATTGAGTGTGTGGTTTATGGGGCACATCACACACACAGATAAAGTTGCAGATAATCTTTGGGAAATTGTGTTTGAAGTTCTATTATGGCTACCTTCCTCATTTTTGAACCTTTTATAAAAATGAGGAATGTGCCCATTATTTGGCTGAAAAAACACATGCTTTAGAAACAAAAGATGATATATCTGTATATGTAATGTTGCTCTATCTGGCCTCCTGGTAGTCCCAGAATGTCCATTAATTGGTACACTTAATGTTTGGTGCAGATGGCGAACGTGCTGGAGCTGCGGGCTGGAGCCAGAGTGCATCCCCATCAAACCCGGAAAGATCACAGGATGGCGCACAACAGGGTAAGGAGCCTCTTTGGAGCAAAGAGTTAGAAATATCCACACAAACTGTTGTTTGCTAACTGTGGTCATCTTCCCAATACAGGTGTACCCACTTTGGAGGACATCATCCAGGCGCACTTACAGTGTGCCATCCAGCTCCAGTCAGCTATCCGCACACATATTCGACACATCCTACGATTGAGGGACATGCTGGCTGCCCTACAGCAAGGGCATGGTGCCCTACCTTAACCTGGTGACAAAGAGACACTGTCCGGGTAATTTTGGACCTCAAAGACTGTTGTCCATGTTGGACGCATTCTTCCTTGTTATGCCATTTTGGCATTGTTTGTTTGTTTTGTTTAAGCCCCCGTTGGGCTCTTTTCTTATAGTGTCCAACATTTGGACCGTATGAAGCATGTTGGCCCTACCACGTTGGGCTTTTTTCTTATAGTGTCCAACATTTGGACCATCACAAGTGAATACAGGTTTTTCATACCCTAACACAGCAATGTGTTCTTGGTGTGCATGGTATGGCAGTTATTGACCTCTAATAAAAATGTTTACATAAAAATTTGAGCCCATTCTCTCTATGTATGCAGACATGTATGTGGAACATTTGGGTGTGTTTCTGGGTCACGTTAACACCATCAAGGACAACTCAATGGGCAAATTATAGTGTGTATTTAGTTCAACTTTTGCCATACATATGGTCCGCTGTGTGTCGGATGTTCCTGTTGTTAGCGTTGGTCCTGATATAGCAAGTGTGATGTGGGTTGGGATCTCAGGGTCTGTTGGGTTTAGTGGGTCTTGTATTTTTGTTGGGCCAAGGCATTTAGGCGTGTCAAAACATGTGCCCTTCATGAACACCTTCATTCATACTGTAGGTGTTATCTGCTTTTCATGCCTGTTTTTAAACATGTGTAGTGCACCGGTCCATATTTTGCCAATGTCATGCTCCTTTTAGTCATTTCATTTATGATGATCACATTGTGGGGAAAGCACCTTTCTGCGTAGCCAGCATAGTAAACATATGTTTGCCTCTAAACAGCATGAATCCAGATCAACGTGCCGTTTTGGGGGCTGGTTTGCTGGTGCAGGCCGCACGTGTGGAGGATGAGAGGGTGGAGAGAGGCAGGAGGAGACCCCGACACATCTGGGCCAGGGAGTGGCTGCAGCAGCGCGATCAGCATTCCCACATTCGCCTTCTGCACCAACTTCGTGAGGACTTCCCACGGGACTTCCAAAATTTCCTCCGCATGACAGATGAGACATTTCAGATCTTGTTGGCAGCAGTGTGCCCGCTCATCAGACGGCAGGATACAGTAATGCGTCCAGCAGTGCCTGCGGAGGAGAGGTTGGCTGCCACACTGCGTTTTCTGGCAACAGGTCGCACTATGCAGGACTTGGTCTACTCGTCGGCAATATCACGGCCCCTCCTTAGCCAACTCATTCCAGAGACCTGTGAGGCGATACTGCGGGCTCTGGCTCCCAGGTACATGCGATTGCCGCAGAACCCCGAGGAATGGCTGGCCACTGCCGATGAATTCAGCCAGAAATGGCAATTTCCCAACTGTGGAGGTGCGATTGATGGGAAGCATGTGCGGATCACACAACCTCCCCACAGTGGATCTTTTTTTTACAATTACAAATCTTATTTTAGTATAGTATTGATGGCAGTGGTTAACGCCAATTATGAATTTGTGTCAGTGTCCGTGGGCACAAATGGTAGGGTTTCCGATGGCGGTGTTTTTGACCAATCGTCATTTGGGCAAAAACTGAAGAATGGACGTCTTAATTTACCACCGACCACTCGCACCTGTGGAAACATGAACTTTGTTTTCGTTGCAGATGAGGCTTTTCCGCTCCTTCCTAATTTAATGAAGCCATACCCCCAGAGACAACTAAATGCACCCAAACGCATATACAATTATCGGCTTTCACGTGCACGACGAGTAGTGGAGAATGCCTTTGGCATCATGGCGAGCCGTTTCCGCATATTTCACACGGCCATTAATATGCGTCTAGAATCCATTGACCTTGTAGTTATGGCCTGTTGTGTCCTCCACAATTTTCTAAGACGCCAGGATCGCCAGGCCTACACTCCACCAAACTTTGAGGACCGCATAGACTCCAGCAATGGGGAGGTGGTGTTGGGGGGCTGGCGTGCTGATGCCCCACAGATGGCAGGACTCCAGCCATTAGGTGGTGGGAGCAGCCGGCAGGAGGCACAGGATATGAGGGACCGGCACTGCCAGTACTTTAATGGTACAGGGGCGGTGAGCTGGCAGCAGAACCTCCCCTAATTATTATGGTGCCATGGGGAATTGGCCATTGCACTGTTTGACTGTGTCCTGCAGCTCCGGCTTGGAGGCAGGACATGTGTTCCTTGTTAGTTTTGAGGAAGAATGTTTTTTTTGTTTTGTTTTTTAAACATAACCCAGATTTAGGGATATTTCTGTTTATGTTTTTTCGAGGGCCAGGCCTTGCCCATTGGAGGGGAGATGTGTGTTACCGACAAACCTCTTGTCTGGGACATGAGCCAGGGATTTTGGTTCACGGTGCTTGTTGGCACTATTTTGTTATTTTGTGTTGAAGGGCCCGGCTTATGGGTCCTGTGAGAGACGGGCGGGACCAGGACCCACATACCTCCCCAAAGGCCCTTGTGACAGTGGTCACATTTTTTGGTTCACACACCTAGGGACAGAGTTAGGACTGTCTCGACCAGGGCCTACCGTGAAGTTGGTGAGGCAGCTTAATGTGCGTTTTTATGCGAAAACGCATTAACCAAAAGGCCCTGATTTGTGTCACACCACTTGTTATTTGGGACATTGTTTGTGTCCGACACCGGATTACATACAAACACGCATATGTTGGCCCACATATATGGTGTTTACGCCACTAGTGTTGCAAGGCACAGTCGAGAGGTACACCTACATTAGGCCACCAGGAACAATGAATGTTCTGAGACGCTTTGTCTCCTTTGCGTTGTCATACATTTTACCCCCAATTCCCCTTGATTAACACATGCGCTCTCTCACACACTGAAGCAAACATCAGCCAGAGCACACCGCAAACACACATGCGTTTCACACGCGTTTGAAAATATCCACTCATGTCAACACACACAGCTCGCTGTAGGCTGTTTAATTAAACGCATCTGTACACTACCTTAAAATTGAACAACGCATAAGCGAGCTAATTTTGCACAACGCAACACGGGGGGGTTGCGTTCTGTACGTTTTCGCCATTGCAATTTATGTGGTACAGCACACATATACATTGCGATCAACATCACAGGACATTCTTGGGATGAGGCCGCCATGTTTCAAAGGACATCTGACCCAATGAGGACGCAGAACTGGGCACCAATGGTGTAGTGAGGGGCGCAGCTTGGAGACCATGTACCACGCCTATGGGCTCCAATAACGCCCACATTTGCTCCCACATCGTTTAGGAGATTTCTGTGTGACTCTTTGCTGAACGATGTCCACTGCTGATAACTGCATCTCTCAGACGATCGCTGGATCGGTGGATCGAGGAATCGTCTGAGCGATGTCTGTGGGTGTAGCGTTGTGATGAGCGATTTTGCGCGTCGTTCGGACGATATGCAAATTTCACATCGTCTACGACATCGTTAGCGATATCGTGACGTGTGACGGCCGCCTTAGAAATATATTTACTTAGAAAACTGGTAATGTGTTCAAAACCTATTTCACTTGCTCTATATCCGTTAAACGTTTTTCGTTTGAACTTTTCTACATATTGTGGAGTTTGAATAAGGAAAAATTCATATGTGAATATCTGAAAAGTCCAGCACATGAATTCAACATTAATGGCATCCGCGCCATGTCTGACTGAATATCTGACCCAATCTTTACAATTGTTCGGTTTAGTGTGAAAATCAGACAAATCTTGGACATGTCTATAACTTAAGTGGGCACATTTTCTATTCGTGAAAGCAAAAGTAATATTATCGTTATGTGAAAATTGGTTATGTGATTGGGGACACAAATATATTAATACCTGTAACTGTTATGGTTTTGAATGTGCAGTGTTTTTCCCAGGTAAAATAAGCAGTTTACTGGGACAGGTGGGGAGGGTGGAGGCTCCAATATCACAGTAATCTGTGAAGAGACTTGTCACTGTAAAGCACAGTAGTCATACAAGCACAAAACAGTTTTTTCTAATTGCATTTTGAAAACTAAAGAGGTGAACAATAGGTCACATGGTACATTATGGTTTACACAACAATAAAACATTTTGAAGATACTCTGTTCAAAAAAAAAGTCTCCTCAATGACTCCTCTATAACTTGAGGGCCACTCGAAAGCTTATCAGGATTTTTCTTGACCTTCAAGTCTCCAACTTAAGCGGAAATATGTGTCCAGATGTGCAGAGAACTAGCATGGCTGTAAATCTCATGGACAGTCTGCATTTAATTACTGTGCTATTAAAAGGAAATGGTTGGTCTGACAGACTTACTTCCCATTTCCATCCCACTGAAAGAGGAACTTTGCTTTATCTGAAAAACAAAGCACTTCATGGTCTAACTGTTCTTGAAAATCGTGTTTCAGAAAGGATTTCTTTTACACAGTACAATATTTGTGTCCATCCATATATGATATATATCATTAATAAGTAGATTGTGAGCCCTCGTGGACAGGATCTTCTCCCCTCTTGTATCTGTACGACCGAATTATCCACATTTATTGTACTTGTCCTTGTCTGCCCTTTTAGCACGTAAAGCACCATGGAATTTAATGGCGCTATATAAATAAAAATAATAATAATAATATTAATAATAATAAAAGGAACTTACTAAGCAAAATATCATGAACCAATAATTATTAAAGGGGTTGTCCAATAAAAACAAATTATGACCAATACATATCTTAGGTGTTAACTTGTTGATCGGTGGGGTTCCAACCACTGGATTCCACACAGATCGTCAGAAAAGTACATTTTTATCTAGTACACATGATCAACCCCTGTTCTATTCATCACTTATGAGGCTGCCGAGTGCTGTTTCGAGCAGTCCCTTCGAAAATTAATAGACAGATGGTCAAGTGTCTGACCTGTCAATTCAACTGGGACTTTGTGTGGTATAATTAATCACTAGAGAGGCACAGTAGAATTACTAATGTGAGGCACAAAATGGTTGAGAATTAAAAAAGACAAAAATGTTATATAAAAAAAGAAACAATCACTCTTCAATGTAAAGTCACACTATTGGCATAAAGCCTCAAGGTACCATCACACGCTGCAATATCGCCTGCCGATATGCGGCGATCTAACGTGCGCGCTCACGATTTTCTTGGTCACTTCAGATCGCCAATGGCGGCATCACATGCCGCAATGTCGCCCTGAACCTAAGGCGATGTGTCGCTCCTGAAATCACCTCCCCTACAGCGGAACCAATCTTGCCTCATTCCATCGCCGCTTCACACGCTGCAATCACAAAGGCAATGTGGGTGTACATGTTCAGCGCGGCGAGGACATAGGCGTGCCACAGTGGTTTACACAGCGCTCCATACACGCTCATTGGACAATGCAACTGTGACGAAATGGACTCCTTCATTGTAGAACATATGATGATTTCTTATGTAACCCAGACAGTATTGTATTTTGGTTTGCAAACTTGTGATGGCCAACTTGATGTTCCTAGAGTCTTGTAGATCAGGGGTCCCCAACCTTTTTTGCTCCGGGGACCGGCGTCAAGCAAGATAATTTCTCTGAGGCCTGGCGGGGGGTGTTACAGGGGGCGGGGCTTTGACCATATAGGGTGGGGCCATGTAGAAGGGGTGGGGTTTAGTATCCTGTTTCCCTGAAAGATGCATTACATCTTATTTGCGGGGAATCTCTTATTTCTCTATCCCCTTGCAGCCCCAGCCTCCTTTTGCAGGCCCCAGCCTCCTTTTCCAGCGCCCAGCCGCCTCTTTCAGCCCCCAGCCTCCTTTTCCAGACCCCAGCCTCCTCTTCCAGCCACAACCTGCTTTTTCAGCCCGCAGTCTCCTTTTTCAGCCCCCAGCCTCCTCTTTCAGCCCCCAGCCTCCTCTTCCAGCCATAACCTGCTTTTCCATCCCCCAGCCTCCTCTTTAACCCCCCAGCCTTCTCTTCCAGCCATAACCTGCTTTTCCATCCCCCAGCCTCCTCTTTAACCCCCCAGTCTCCTCTTTAACCCCCCAGTCTCCTCTTTAACCCCCAGTCTCCTCTTTATCCCCCCAGTCTCCTCTTTAACCCCAGTTTCCGTTTTAACCCCCAGCCTCCTCTTTAACCCCCCAGTCTCTGCTTTAACCCCCCAGTCTCCTCTTTAACCCCCAGTCTCTCCTCTTTAACCACCAGTCTCTCCTCTTTAACCCCCAGACACCTCTTTAACCCCCCAGCCTCCTCTTTAACCCCCAGTCTCTTCTCTTTAACCCCCAGTCTCTCCTCTTTAACCCCCAGTCTCTCCTCTTTAACCCCCAGTTTCCTCTTTAACCCCCCAGTCTCTGCTTTAACCCCCAGCCTCCTCTTTAACCCCCCAGTCTCCTCTTTAACCCCCCAGTCTCTTTAACACCCCAGCCTCCTCTTTAACCCCCCAGTCTCCTCTTTAACCCCAGCCTCCTCTTTAACCCCCCAGTCTCCTCTTTAACCACCAGTCTCTCCTCTTTAACCCCCAGCCACCTCTTTGACCCCCCAGCCTCCTCTTTAACCCCCAGCCACCTCTTTGACCCCCCAGTCTCCTCTTTAACTCCCAGTCTCTCCTCTGTAACCCCCAGTCTCTCCTCTGTAACCCCCAGTCTCTCCTCTGTAACCCCCAGTCTCTCCTCTTTAACCCCCAGTCTCTCCTCTGTAACCCCCAGTCTCTCCTCTTTAACCCCCAGTCTCTCCTCTGTAACCCCCAGTCTCTCCTCTTTAACCCCCCAGTCTCCTCTTTAACCCCCAGTCTCTCCTCTTTAACCACCAGTCTCTCCTCTTTAACCCCCAGTCTCCTCTTTAACCCCCAGCCACCTCTTTAACCCGCCAGCCTCCTCTTTAACCCCCATCCACCTCTTTAACCCCCCAGCCTCCTCTTTAACCCCCAGCCACCTCTTTAACCCCCAGTCTCTCCTCTGTAACCCCCAGTCTCTCCTCTTTAACCCCCAGTCTCTCCTCTGTAACCCCCAGTCTCTCCTCTGTAACCCCCAGTCTCTCCTCTTTAACCCCCCAGTCTCCTCTTTAACCCCAGTCTCTCCTCTTTAACCACCAGTCTCTCCTCTTTAACCCCCCAGTCTCCTCTTTAATCCCAGCCACCTCTTTAACCCCCCAGCCTCCTCTTTAACCCCACCACCTCTTTAACCCCCCAGCCTCCTCTTTAACCCCCAGCCACCTCTTTAACCCCCAGTCTCTCCTCTTTAACCCCCCAGTCTCCTCTTTAACTCCCAGCCTCCCTTCCAGCCACAATCTGACACACACACAGACATACTTCGTTCACCGGTTCCCTCCCCCAGCACCTGCTGCATCTCGACCTCTCTCTTCTTTTCCTCAGAGAAGCCATCAGCCAATCACAGTGCAAAAGCCACTAGCCAATCAGGGCCCGGCTGCTGCACCGTGATTGGCTGATGGCTTCTCCTGTAGTTCTTTGCCTCAGCTATGTGGATAGAAGAGAGGAAATGTAATGAATGATGCAGGGGCAGTGACATCACTCCGGGAGCCGCCGCAGAGCACACAATGTGTAGTGCTGGTCTGCGGCGGTGCGGACCGGCACCCAGACCCCCGCGGCCCGCTACTGGGCCGCGGCCCGGTGGTTGGGGACCCCTGTTGTAGATGACTGTTAGTGTTTATTTTAACATGTGTAATGCAATTATCTCTCCTCTAGGTCAGAGGGACTTAATCCTGTTAGAATGCCATTGTAATTAGGATGTGGATGGTTGACACTATGTAAATACGACCAAAAATGGTTACACGAGGCTTGAGACCCAGACAATGAAAAGACAGTCTTATTCCACCAATCGTAAAGTCCTCAATATCCTGCAATGAGGGCTGAAGGTATATAAGGAGAGCTGTTCATTAACCAGGGTGAGTTAGATTCTGTCTAGTGTCCTCAGCCTAGGGATTTTGGTCCCAGTTAGAGTGGCACTGGACTTGATAAAGGTAGCTAATCTAGGATCTTCAGGTCCGATTTGGCCGACCATAACCCTGGCCTAGGCATTTCGGTGCCGACCAAGAGGATCAGAACCTGGACTATAAGACCACAAGGACTTCAGCATCGAATTATCGGATTTGGCTGTGATGACAAAGACGGCATAAGGAAGCCACGCAGGTTGGGACAATCCAGTCACCTGGCTACAGACTTTGCTGTGCTAGATTCTAATCCCTGGGGAGCCAGTGGAAGGGTGAGACTCTGTTGCCTGTTACATTGTTGTGTTTTGCTAGTTATGTGTTATATGCTGTTAACTGTTGGGGATCCAATAAAGTCTTACTATTATGGTTCCCTCACCCTGTGTTGTCTGAGTAGTATTCGGCCCAAGGTTAAGGAGCTTGAGCGTTCAGTTTGGGGATGAGCTGGTCCACGTTGCCTTGCTAAAGGTGGCTGGGCCAGCAGACGAGAGCACTCACTGACCCCCGTTCTCCACAATTGAACAGAGTTACGATTGGTCAGCCTGCTCTGGAAGGCTGGCTAATACATGACGCCATTGTCTATTGGAGTTTGGCACAAATACACGCTCGTGTCATCAATTGTGGCTCCTGCAACACACTTTCGAGGCATCAAAGCATCACACAGGAGCGGTCTTGTGCAGTACAGTGGATTACACTAAAGAATGGCTGTATGTGCGTCTGTAGGTGATGGTGTTAACATACAAACAACACTATGCACATGTGCCTGCATTGGTCCACGCCATGGCAAAGCTGCCATGGCTGAACTGAACTATGTTTGTGCACATGTTTGTGTACTGAAGTGTACCTACATCCCGCACAAACACCATTGCCTTCTCCATGTGTGTGGACACGTTCCCATGTGGCCAAAACCATCATAATGGACATGTACACACAGTCACAGCATACAGTGTGTGCCAAAGGGCTGGACCTATGTACTGGACATTAGCAGACAATGCTGCACGGACCCATGTATATCAATGGCGCGCGTAATTGCACTGAGTTTGCGGACGGTTGTGTAGCTGAAGATGTGTGTGGTACTGAACGGACAGCTCTTCAAATATGGCGCCCTGTCAACTGACAGCCAATGGGAACACAGTAGCCAACACCAATCATCGCAGACGGGGCGCGGACTACACTTGAGGCACGCCTACGGGAAATCATAGGCAACACTCTTTCCATCATTATCGCCCTGTCATATGCCACAACACGGAAATATCGCCTAAAGGATTGTAGTTGATTACTGAGCACTGTTCAGGAATCAGGAGACTGCCAAGGGGCGATTGCTCCGTGGCGACATATCGCCTTTATGATTTCCAGGTGATATTGCGGCGTGTGACGGTAACTTTAGATTTGAGAGCTCATGCCAAAAAAAGGACGCATGATCACTAAGGCCACTGATTATCTGCCTTGGTCTCATGTTGTCAGTTTGGAAATAAAGCCTAAAGGAACTATACTGTCCCTTTAATAGCCAATTTGTGGTATAAGGGGTGCTAATGACATGCACACCACCAGGGAAATGGAGTACTTTGAACTGGGCCAAACAATTCTTTCAGGGGATGTCACGATGGCGTGACCCTGCTCCGTGGCCCTGGCTGTGTCATAATAACGGGAGAAAGTATATAAGGGGAATTAATTAATGACACCACCCATTGGTACTCGGCAATTGGATGGCCGACGCTGCGGTTCAGATCCACTGGGGCAGTGGGTGGCACAGCAGAGATGTTACCGCTTTCCACGGGTAGAGCGAAGCCCCAGGTCAGTTGATGATGGTTACTGATGTAGCACAGAGCAAGTGACTCAGTAAATATATCTGAGGACACAGCAAGGTGCAGTCTTCACATTTTACTCACAGTTCTCACAGTTTCCAGGTTACAACACCCAGCCGGGTGCTTTGTCCTCTGGTTAGGGTTCCAGCTAACTATAGGGTAACTTAGGGTAACTTGGATGCACTTTACTAGCGCCCCCTTTTGGTGTACCTTTTTGATAGTCTGTCTGTGCTGGCTCTCGCCCTCCTGCCCTGCACCTCACACACAGTGTCCCAAGCCAGCAGCCTCGGGTCCTGTCAGGCGACGTCTTCATGGCCCCCTTGACCCTATGCGGCTGCCTTTTTATCGATTGTGTGCGGATGTGGCTGTTGCACTTACAGATACCACAGCCACTGGTTTGCTAGCTGAGTCCAGCAGTCTCTCCACCCGCCTACAGTCAGCATGGATTCGGGTACCACGGGTGGATCCCTCACTTCCTATGACCCCTTCTCTGTTTCTGGAGCCCCTCACTAGCTCCTCCGCCTTTGTTCTTGCTTCTCTTGTCCTGCTCCTCCCCTATTCCAGTCACCAGGACGTCTCTCTCCAACTCTCTCCTCACTCACTGCCTCACTCAGTGACTGACTAAATGACGTTTTCCTCACGTTCTCTCCACCTCCTCTACTTCTGGGCATCCTACCCTTATCTACTTCCTCCACCCAACCCCTCTACCTACTTTCACTTCCAGCCTGAGATGGGGACCTCCCTCAAATCCCCTGGCTTGGAGTGGTGTTGGGTACCAGGTTGTGCCCCCTCCGTACCCAAGAGTGGGGTACCACACCTCTGGCTGGGGTGCAGTACCTCTGTGGTGATTGGACCTCAGGGACGCCAAACTAACATGGGACACATGCAGGTTCTAAGTTAGAAACCCCATATACAGGCTGCTGAATGAGCTCCCCGTCACGTGGGGCCGCTCATTATATATGCACTGCTTCCCCCTGTCAATCAGCGGCAGGGGGAAGCAGCTCATATATGGCCCCCAAATGCTGGCACTCGCCCCCCTCCTTGTAAGGCCCCCCCGGCTGCTTAAATTACCATCCTTGCTCTTCTGCTCCGCGCCAGGCTCCATGCTCCGTCCTCGGCAGCATCCGGGGTCATGTGACCAGCCGGTCGCATGACGTCATCGCTACTGGCCGGGGACGCCGGATGCAGCAGAGGACGGAGCATGGAGCCCGGCGCGGAGCAGAAGAGCAAGGATGGTAACTTAAGCAGCCGGGGGGGAGGCCTTACAAGGAGGGGGGCGAGTGCCAGCATTTGGGGCCATATATATACCACTGGGGCTGCTGTATACACCTCTGGGGCTGCTGTATACACCTCTGGGGCTGCTATATACCTCTGGGGCTGCTGTATACACCTCTGGGGCTGCTATGTACCTCTGGGGCTGCTGTATACACCTCTGTGGCTGCTATATATCTCTGGGGCTGCTGTATATCACTGGGGCTGCTGTATACACCTCTGGGGCTGCTATATACCTCTGGGGCTGCTGTATACACCTCTGGGGCTGCTATATAGCTCTGGGGCTGCTGTATACACCTCTGGGGCTGCTATATACCTTTGGGGCTGCTGTATACACCTCTGGGGCTGCTATATACCTCTGGGGCTGCTGTATACACCTCTGGGCTGCTATATACCTCTGGGGCTGCTGTATACACCTCTGGGGCTGCTATATACCTCTGGGGCTGCTGTATATCACTGGGGCTGCTGTATACACCTCTGGGGCTGCTATATACCTCTGGGGCTGCTGTATATCACTGGGGCTGCTGTATACACCTTTGGGGCTGCTATATACCTCTGGGTCTGCTGTATACCACTGTCACGGGTGGCACGGGTGACAGGGTGGAGGCCACGCGCAGACGGTCCCAGCGTTTGGCCAATCAGCCATAATGTTTGAGGACGGTCCGTCTTTCAGGGGCATTTACCTTCTGTGTAGATAGAGAGAAGGTATGATAAGATCTCCCTATCATGGGGAGACGGCTGGGAAGGTCTTGTGCTCGGTCTGGTTTCTACACCAGTATTCTGGGTCACTAGGACCCAGCAGGTTCTTCCCACCTTTATAAGGAGTTTCATTGCCCTCCCTCGGTGCAGGTGATAGTTCCTTGTGCACTCATTATCCTTGCTCCAGCAGAAGCTGAGGTTGTGGAGGTTGCTGTGCTCTGCTGCAAGATAAGTGTTTTCTTTCCCCATTGTCTGTTTTTCCTTGTGTTTGTCTTTAGTTGTTAGTGGAGGGGTCTAGTGAACCTCTCCATCTGATCCTTAGATAAGGTAGTGCTAGGATCAGAGAGGGACGAGGTTCGTGGTCGGCGACAGTTGAGGAAACTGTATAGGGACGTCAGGGCAGACAGGGTCAGCCCCAGTAAGACTAGGGGTCACCCTCTCCTTCTTGTGCCCATAGCTTTAGGGACTCCTTATTCCCCCCCCCGTCGTTGTCCTACGCTGAGTGTCTCTCCCGCTCCCAGCGTGACAACCACTGGGGCTGCTGTATACACCTCTGGGGCTGCTGTATACACCTCTGGGCTGCTGTATATCACTGGGGCTGCTGTATACACCTCTGGGGCTGCTATATACCTCTGGGGCTGCTGTATATCATTGGGGCTGCTGTATACACCTCTGGGGCTGCTATATACCTCTGGGGCTGCTGTATACACCTCTAGGGCTGCTATATACCTCTGGGGCTGCTGTATATCACTGGGGCTGCTGTATACACCTCTGGGGCTGCTATATACCTCTGGGGCTGCTGTATACACCTCTGGGGCTGCTATATACCTCTGGGGCTGCTGTATACACCTCTGTGGCTGCTATATACCTCTGGGGCTGCTGTATATCACTGGGGCTGCTGTATACACCTCTGGGGCTGCTATATACCTCTGGGGCTGCTGTATACACCTCTGAGGCTGCTATATACCTCTGGGGCTGCTGTATACACCTCTGTGGCTGCTATATACCTCTGGGGCTGCTGTATATCACTGGGGCTGCTGTATACACCTCTGGGGCTGCTATATACCTCTGGGGCTGCTATATACCTCTGGGGCTGCTGTATATCACTGGGGCTGCTGTATATACCACTGGGGCTGCTGTATATACCACTGGGGTTGCTGCTGCATACACCACTGGGGTTGCTGCTGTATACACCACTGGGGCTGCTGCTGTATACACCACTGGGGCTGCTGTATACACCACTGGGGCTGCTGTATACACCACTGGGGCTGCTGTATATACCTCTGGGGCTGCTGTATATACCACTGGGGAGGCTGTTGTATATACCACTGGGGAGGCTGCTGTATACTACCACTGGGGAGGCTGCTGTATACTACCACTGGGGAGGCTGCTGTATACTACCACTGGGGAGGCTGCTGTATACTACCACTGGGGGGGCCAGTATACCACACTGCTGGGGGCTGTATACCTGTGCTGGGGTCCACCCTCGGCTTATATAGGTTTTCCCAGGTTCTGGGGGCAAAAATAGGGGGGTCGGCTTATACACGGGTTGGCTTATACACGAGTATATACGGTAAATATATTTCTAAATGTGCTATTGACAAACTAACATAAAGTAGTCTTATGCTGACAATATTGCACTTTGGCCCTTTAAATGAGGTAGATGTGAAAGACAACCTAGCATATTATATATAGCATGTATACTCCATAGTTATTGAACCATTGCCTTAATAATGTTATAAACATTACCCTTTTAGGGGAATAATCTTCTTAGGGCCCTTTCACATCAGCGTTTTTTTCAAATCGCGGCAGATGCGGTGAAAAAAACGCATCTGCCGCGATTAGCGCATACCGGCTGCACTTGCGGCGCGGTTGCGGTTTTTGCCAAGCAAAGTATAGGCGGACTTGCGGCAGGTGCGGCAAGTGCGGTTTTGCACTTGCGGCAGGTGCGGCCGCGAAAAAAAACGCGGTCAGCCGCGGTTTTTTTCGCGGCCGCACCTGCCGCAAGTGCAAAACCGCACTTGCCGCATCTGCCGCAAGTCCGCCTATACTTTGCATGGCAAAAACCGCAACCGCGCCGCAAGTGCAGCCGGTATGCGGTAATCGCGGCAGATGCGGTTTTTTCACAGCATCTGCCGCGATTTAAAAAAAAACGCTGATGTGAAAGGGCCCTAAGGCAGGGGTGGGCAACTCCAGGCCTCGAGTGCCGCACCCACTGCAAATTTTTAAGATTTCCTTAGTAGTTGACAGTTGGTAATTTAATCTTCTGCACAGGAGATGATTACAACTGTTAAATACTAAGGAAATCCTGAAAACATTAACTGTATGCGGCCCTTGTGGACTGGAATTGCCCATCTCTGTTCTAAGGGCTAACTTTATCTAATTGCCTGTTGGAACTATTTGCCGACATAAAATGTGTGCTGCAGATTTTTGATGTCCAAACTCCGCACCATGTTTCAAAGACCTGCAGAGATACGTTGGTGGTCACTTATGGTACCTTTAGGGTACCGTCACACCTGGAGATATCGCCGGCGATTTCTATGGCAACGCACGGCAGTCGATCAATGTCGCCGCCGCCTATTTACACGAGGCGACAACTCAGCCGACGCTTAGGCGATGAGCCGGGCCGGAAGTTGCTTGTGCGTCGCCCAAGCCCCACGGGGGATCAAGTCGGTGGTGGACGCTACCGCGTCACACAGAGCAACCACATTAGCGATGTGGGCGTTGTTTTTTCCCGCGTCTCGGAGGTAGGCGTTCACATTATGTTGTGTGACGCCCCGAAGAAGTGTTGTATCCTTGTTCGCAGCGCCACATCGTTAAATATAAGCATGCATGTGCGTATTGGCTCGGTGCTCACTCAATTCTCGTGTGATGTGTAGCGTATTATTGCTATATAGGCATTGGCGTGGGCAACAAGGCGAAACACGGCGCTCGCGTGTCGAGTAATTGCATAGTGAAGCCGTATGATGCTTTTATGTGTTGTGCTACTACGTTGGCTAATAAAATCACTCTTGCTTTGTTGGTCAGGAGAATATTGGAGCCTTGACCAAGTATGTGTGTGCACAGATAGTTGTGTGTTTGCAGTTATGTAGCCCATATGTATTGGTCACCTAACATTTCCTTGTCCATATGTGTGTACAGAATATGTATAATTAAATACATGTATATGGAGGAAAACACACACAGGCACCATACAGTGTCACCACAAAGGCCTGTCCCTGGGTTCCGTACATATGTCCCCAGCAGGGCTGTGGAGTCGTGGAGTCGGAGTCGCTGCCCATTTTGGTGGAGTCGGAGTCGGTAGAAAATGTTCCGACTCCGACTCCTAAAATATATAGTAGTAGTTCAATGCAGAATGTGCTGAATATTATTATTATGATTTATTATTATGTTCTATCTAAATATCTTGATTATTATGTCATTATAATGGTTAAAGCCTAATGTTACCATTGATCTCCAATAATTTTATCACTTAAAAACGAGACATGACTGAAGGAGTCGGAGTCGGAGCCAGGGAAATTCAGGAGTCGGAGTTGGAGTCGGTGGTTTGATTTACCGACTCCACAGCCCTGGTCCCCAGTGCTTATGTACCCCTATAAATCAGACATTATGTGACCATACGTTGTTGTTACACCATACTGGGACATGCATCTCTTTCCTGTGACAAATAAACACACAGTATTTGTAACATAATTAATGTAATTTAGTCGCAGCCTTTGAAGCAACTCTGCATTCAAGATACAAAAAACCCAAGGTTCATAATAATGAAACAAACACTAAACACAGGTGTATGGTTGTGTAGGTCAAGATTAATTTGCACATTTGGTGTCCTGGTGCCCCAACAGGCCCAATGTTCATATGCAATGTGTCTACAAAATCCAAAAGGTAAACTCAAATACACAGGTTTCCAGTGTGTGACCTGAGTGGTGTGACATAATGGCCTACATGCTGAGGCTGCTCTATGCATAATTACACACATACTGTATGCCTGTGGTTATTGTGTGTGCATACAAGTGTGTTGTGACTGATGACCCACAGAAATATAGGGTGTATGTGGATGAAGCAGGAAGATGATCCTGCAACTGCAGAGTCATGAAGAAGCTCTCACATACATTGCCCCTATATATTTTGGGGTGTATGGTGCCGAGGAACAAGACTACCAATCGGAACGCTCGAGCTGCCACCAATCCAGGCAGACCGGCAGAGGTAGTAACTACGCCCTGAAACGCTTACCGAACATGTTTAGGCGATGTGTGCTGTCGCTCTTTACATCGCTATTGACACGTTTCACACGGCGATCAGTACACATCGCCCCAAATGGTCGCCTGGTTTCAGAGCTGTGATGTGAAACCAGGCGACCACTCAGATGTTTCGCCCTGGCCCAGTCACATTAGGCGACGCTTTGGCGATGTCGTCGGCGATAGGCCACGCCTTAGCGTCGCCATAGAAATCACCGGCGATATCTCCAGGTGTTGGTACCCTAAGACGCTAACTGGTTCCCAAATGTAAATTATTGCTCACCCATACTGTGTCCAGTAGTCGTGTTGTCCCTCCGTGTCAGCGTGTTAAGGTGTAGCCCCAACAAGTGTTTCGCTGAATGCTGCTTCCAGGGGCAGACTTCAGTCAAACATGTGTCGGGGCTACACCTTAACACGCTGACACAAAGGGACGCAGGACTCCAAGGTCAAACCAGCTAGCTGGGGGTGGGTGGTAGCCTGTAGCTGCTTGCTTTACTTGTGCTGGTAACCAAAATTACATCAGGGCCCCACGTTTTTTTTTTGGATATCACATCAAGAAACCCTTTTCTTTTTCATTTCCAGCCTAACTTTATTCTCATTCACAGGGTCAAAAACACTGCAGAGTAATTAGAGCACAGCGATGGTGACAGAGAAGTCAGATCACACCCTGAAAGCACCCGACACCTATCTGGGGCCATCCGACTTATTTTATAACAGAGCATTGATGACAGATCAATGCATTCCATGTGCAACACAAACACTAGAAAAAATGAGACATAAGAATATCTGCAAATACACAAAAAAAGACTCAACAGCCATCTGAGGGCAACGAAGGCTTCAATCAGGAGTGTAACTACAGCAGGTGCAGGGGCTGCGATCGCACCAGGGCCCTGGAACCTAGGAGCCCCAAAGATCCCTTTGGTCTATAGAAAAAGACTAATGTTATTAAAGATTTGTACTAATTGGGGGTCCATTGGAGCTTTTACATCAGGGCCCATGAGTTTCAAGTTACACCACTGGCTTCAATAAAACCAATCCTGCTCATATAAAAGGATATGGACTCTGAAAGGCAGGACTAAGAAATGGGGGCTGACATTCATTTTATAAAACACTCTGATCACAGACAAAGAGTTAGGCTATGTTCACACATAGCGCCGGTTGTGCAAAAAAGAGCTATAAAAAAACATGGTGCATTTGAGTTGGGCGACAGGGTAGGGGATACTCGGATACCGGGACATGTGGTTACTTCGGTGGGGATCACGGCTGGTTGGTTCCCGGTTCCGTGCCCTAGACCCTCAATGGCGGGTGGGGGTGATGATGATGGGGGAACTGTAACATGACGCCACCTGTGGTACGTGGTAATAGGATTACCAGCGCTGCAGATGGCCACTGAGGTGATGGAAATGCAGCTTTGGTAATACAGCTTCCCACAGGCGGAGCTTTACCTCAGTGCAGTGGGGTTGAAGATATGAGTCGTAGTCCTCACCTCTGTGATGCTGTAGAGGCCCTCCGAAAGGAGACCAGACACCAGATCAGCTCAAACAGTTCTTTACTTGCACCAGATGAAATTGGTACATGGTACAGTCTGGGTTAAACGGGGGTCGTAGCCGCGGATTTTGGAGGCTTTTTCAGAGTCTGTCAGAGGTGTCCTTAAAAATGTCTCTCCTGGTCCTTTTCCATCTGTGCCCTGATGGCCTTCTGTACTCCCACTCGTGAGTCTAGTCTCTAGTCCTCGGGGTCTGTTGCCTAAAGTCTCTGTACTTCTCAGCGTCGTGAACCTTGCTGCGGGACTGATGTTGGACTACTTGATGGGTGCTGTGGCTCCCTTATGTTGGGTCCACAGCCTGCCGGTCTGCGGTTAGGGATAGGGACTGTAACTAACCGCCTCGCTTCCGGTGTATCGGTGGTGACCCGGGTCTCCAGCTGGCTCTGACCAGTCCTGGAGTGGCCCCCTTCTCCGTCTGGGTCACCCCTCTCCTTAGAGGTGCCCTCCTGTCACGGTTGCAGGGTCCCCTGCATCCGCCTCCTCTGCTGTCTTACACCGTCTGACTGACTAGTCTTCTGTCACTCCTCATCTCCCGCTCATCTAGGCTCCACCCCCCTGGGACCTACTGAATATAAAGTCCCCTGTACTAAGGTGGCCTACTGTATGGGTGTTGGGGTGCAGACTCTGTAGGGTCCTCCATATCCACGGCTACGGAGGCACTACACCTTCTGTTTGGGGTGCAGTACCTCCCTGTGGCGCCTTGCCATAGGGGTGCCACACATTCACACACCATTTTTTTTACGGGTGCACTTCTCCCCCAAAAGCGCAGGGGAGAAGTGATGTCACACAGGCGAGGAAGAATCCTCTGTTCCTCCCCTGTGTGACAGCCCTTTTTTGGTTTCGCAGTGTATTAATATACACTGCAAAACCTAAATAAAATAATCAAACGATATTAAAAATAATAAAAATTGAATACTTACTCTCCGCCGGTTGTTCGGGGATTCGGGAGCAGAGACAACCACATCTACTGACCTTCCAAGACCTGCCAAGATCTATGATTGGCCGTTCGCGGTCATGTGATATGTGATGCACATATCACATGATCGCGAGCAGCCAATCACAGATCTTGCCAGGGCCTGGAAGCAAAGAAGATGTGGATGTCACGGCTCCGGGCTCCCCGAACACCTGGCGGAGGGTAAGTATTCAATTTTTATTATTTTTTATATCATTTGATTATTTTATTTAGGTTTTGCAGTGTATAGTAATACACTGCGAAACCAAAAAAGGGCTGTCACACAGGGGAGGAACACAGGATTCTTCCTCGCCTGTGTGACATCACATACTGCAGAGCCGACATTATACGCACTGGAATTGCGCATCGTCTGAACGGTGATACGTTATTCGAACGGGTATAATGGGCTCCTATGGGAGAAAGCGTGGGCGCACTTGCGTAAAGAGTTGACATGTTGATTCTGTTTACGCCCGCGCTTTCTCCCATAAAAGCGCAGCGTATATTTACGCAGTGTCTGAACGGTACAGTGAAAGTCCATTCACTTTGCCGTCAGACACAGGTACGCTTTTTTGAAAAAAAAAGCGCGGTGTGAACGTAGCCAGGTAATGCTCCTACGTGATCACATGACCTCACAGCCAACACGTGCTGTCTCAGGAGCAGCCAATCACTGGAGAGCATCACCACCGTGGCCTGTGATTGGCTGCGGCAGCCACATGTCCTTGACAAGAAGTCAGCACACAGCTGATGTGAGGTGTATGGAGTCAGAGGATGATACAGAGCCTGGAGGGGGAGGGGCACGTGGGGTATATATATCACATGGCCGGCTCTTATACCTCAGATACCCTCCAGAGACGCCATGAGGAACCAGGACTCCCCCGCCTGGGCTGAGGACAGCAGCTCCTACCTGGCCCGCAGGAGGCGCAATAACGAGGCGGCGCGGAGGTGCCGGGAGCGGCGGAGGATGGAGGAGCTGCTGCTGGAACTGCGCGCTATGGAGCTGCTCCAGGAGAACCAGCGCCTGCGGGCCGCCCTGCACGCCCTGTACCCGGGGCCCCGTGTGCTGGACTGGCCGCTGGAGTGTTACCCTGTGCAGCCCGGAGCCCCGTACACAGCCTGGAGCGCCCCCGTGTGCCAGCCGCCGGCCATTACTGCGGAGCCTCTGCCCTGCCAGGTGATACACCCGGCACAGGTGGAGCCTGCCCCCTCACCGACCGGCGGGAGCCCGAACACAGAGGAGGCAGCACTGTGCCACCTGCCCCATAAGCTGAGGCTGAAGGGAGGAAGAGCCCTGAGCTGGGGGCACGGGGGGCAGTAGACTGGGAGACATACTGGGACTGAGGGCATCACTCTCCTGTCCATCAGTCCTGATACTGGGACTGTGCAGGACACCATCACTCTCACATCCATCAGTCCTGATACTGGGACTGTCCAGGACACCATCACTCCTGTCCATCAGTCCTGATACTGGGACTGTCCAGGACACCATCACTCCTGTCCATCAGTCCTGATACTGGGACTGTCCAGGACACCATCACTCTCCTGTCCATTAGTCCTGATACTGGGACTGTCCAGGACACCATCACTCCTGTCCATCAGTCCTGATACTGGGACTGTCCAGGACACCATCACTCTCCTGTCCATTAGTCCTGATACTGGGACTGTCCAGGACACCATCACTCTCCTGTCCATTAGTCCTGATACTGGGACTGTCCAGGACACCATCACTCTCCTGTCCATCAGTCCTGATACTGGGACTGTCCAGGACACCATCACTCTCCTGTCCATTAGTCCTGATACTGGGACTGTCCAGGACACCATCACTCTCCTGTCCATCAGTCCTGATACTGGGACTGTGCAGGACACCATCACCCTCCTGTCCATCAGTCCTGATACTGGGACTGTCCAGGACACCATCACTCTCCTGTCCATCAGTCCTGATACTGGGACTGTGCAGGACACCATCACTCTCCTGTCCATCAGTCCTGATACTGGGACTGTCCAGGACACCATCACTCTCCTGTCCATTAGTCCTGATACTGGGACTGTCCAGGACACCATCACTCTCCTGTCCATCAGTCCTGATACTGGGACTGTGCAGGACACCATCACCCTCCTGTCCATCAGTCCTGATACTGGGACTGTCCAGGACACCATCACTCTCCTGTCCATCAGTCCTGATACTGGGACTGTGCAGGACACCATCACTCTCCTGTCCATCAGTCCTGATACTGGGACTGTCCAGGACACCATCACTCTCCTGTCCATCAGTCCTGATACTGGGACTGTGCAGGACACCATCACTCTCCTGTCCATCAGTCCTGATACTGGGACTGTGCAGGACACCATCACCCTCACATCCATCAGTCCTGATACTGGGACTGTCCAGGACACCATCACTCTCCTGTCCATCAGTCCAGATACTGGGACTGTCCAGGACACCATCACCCTCCCATCCTGGAGGTCTGATACTGGGACTGTCCAGGACACCATCACCCTCACATCCTGGAGGTCTGATACTGGGACTGTCCAGGACACCATCACTCTCCTGTCCCATTAGTCCTAATACTGGGACTATCCAGGACACCATCACCCTCACATCCAGGAGGTCTGATACTGGGACTGTCCAGGAAATCCATCACCCTCACATCCTGGAGGTCCGATACTGGGACTGTCCAGGACACCATCACTCTCCTGTCCCATTAGTCCTAATACTGGGTCTATCCAGGATACTATCTCCCTCACACTAAGGAGACCTTTTGCTCATGTACAGTGGAATGGCCAGGAATAAACGCTCACCTGTGCTCAAAGAAGCCCTGAAATGTGATGGGATGGTGCAAGCAACTGTGGGAAAGCCTTATGAGCCACTATATTCCCAGTGGGTTGGCTGCAAGTGTGTCGAAAGGAATAAGAAATATAAAAGGATGCGAAGGGGCATTCTGGTTACTAAAACACTCACCTTTCCAGGGCAGGCAATGAGGTCTGTCCACCTCAATGGGCCCTTATGTCCAACCTCTGAATGGTGCTGCAGTGCGGATGCTTCAACACTGTTGTGTCCATCTCTATGGGACTGCCAGGAATGATCATTTTAGACCCATCACCATCCACATGTATCTTTCCTACTGGATTACCTTCAAAGTCTGAATGTGAAAAAAATTTAGGTTACTTGCTTTTGCTTTGTTTTTTTTTGTTTTTTTTTTTTATTTTATATATATATATAAGGGTGCATATTCTTAATCCGGAGTAGCAGTGTTTTAGACAGAGTATTTCTGCTGCATCCAAAACGTGTTGTACAGGACCAGCAGAGTGGATGGGATTTCAAGAAATCTCATGCTCACTATTCTTCACCCAACCGCCGCATTATTTTACATGCTGTGCAGGTTGCCGGACTTCCGCATCTCTCCAGCATGTTAAGGCTATGTGCACACAGTGCGTTTTTGCTGTTTTTTACCTGTGTTTTTATCATGATTTTATGCAAATTTATGCGACTCTATACCTGCGTTTGGGACTTTCCAGCAAAACCTATGTGTTTTGGGGAACAACTGTCTCCACACATTGGTTTTTGTTGTCTGCAGAAAGTGTAAACACCACAGGTTTTGCTGTGTTTTGAAAAGAATGAACATGTCAATTGTTTTCTGCGTTTTTGCTGCAGTCAATGGCAAAAACTCAGCTACAAGAAACGCAGCTAAGAACCCAGAACATCTGCCAAGGAATCTAGAGATCCTAGAAACCTGGACTGGTTTTGCTGCATTTTTGACCGTTGTAAAAACGCCCTATGTGAACATATCTTAATTTCATGCTACAGAGTCGGAAGAGATTTCCAGCGGGTGAACACAGGGAGAAGCCAATGAACACTGCACACTCACGATGTAGTTCAAGTGAAGGTAGTAGTTTATTCTGTGGTGTTTTTTTTTTTTTTTTTTTTTTTTTTTTTGTGCAAAAAAGACAGGTGCGACAGTGGAGCTGACATTTCGACCACTAATCTCTGGTCTTTATCAAAACGTCGCTTTCCTCCTTTAGGCACCTATAGAGACCCTTCAGCTTGTCTATACGTAGGAACTTGTCCATGTACCAATGTGTGAAGTCACTTCTGCCTAGGCGCTAGAAGCGCTGGCACCAGCACCAGTGAGTGCTTATTAACCATCCCTGTACAGCGGGGGTTACTCCTTAGAACACCTATATGATAAAGACAACCCTCTACTATTGCATTAAGCAACTAAAGTGGACCTACACCTAAAGAACTAAGCACATTGGTACATGGACAAGTTCCTACCTATAGACAAGCTGAAGGGTCTCTATAGGTGCCTTAAGGAGGAAAGCGACGTTTTGATAAAGACCAGAGATTAGTGGTCGAAATGTCAGCTCCACTGTCGCACCTGTCTTTTTTGCACAAAAAAAAACCCAGAACAAACTACCAACTTCATTTGATTTACATCGTGAGTGTGCAGTGTTTATTGGACTGTTATATGCATCGGGTCATAGAATCCCTACACTGGCACCTCGGACTATACCCCTTTGGTGTGCACGCCACTCACCTACATTCACAAGGAGAAGCCGCCCTGCATCCAATGCAGATCATGAGTACAGTGCAGCTGCGGTCTCTCTGCCTTCACCCGCTGATTCCCTAAAGTCCCAAGGCACTGCGTCCAACATGCAGCGCCACCGGATCAAAAGCACATGCCCTAAAACTTTTTTTTTGGTCATACTTTTTAAATATAGCTGCTTTGTTTTTGATACTTCTTAGTATTTTAGTTTTGACAAAACTTTATTGATGCAGTCATGTGCAGATTAGGCTGCTTTCACATCAGCGGTAAAATGTAATTCACGGGAGATCCGGCAAATGTTGCCGAATCTGCAGCGTAACTGCCGACTTGTGGCAACAATCCGGCAAGCCAAATTCATTCTCTATGGGATTGCGGTCAAGTGCGGCAGGTGCGGTTTTGCCGTATCCAGCACTTGCGGCAAGTCAACCACTGCTAGCAGCGTTTTTTTTTGCGTGGCCACAAGTGTCGGATCAACCCTCACTTGTCGCACCCGACCGCAATCCCATAGAGAATGAATTTGGCTTTCCGGACCGGTGCCACAAGTCGGCCGTTACGCGGCAGGTGCGGCGACATCTGCTGGATCTCCCGCAAATTAAATTTTACTGGTGATGTAAAAGCAGCCTAATGTGTATTTTATGTATTTCTGCAGTGGAAGTGCTTTAAAACTGTATGTGCACTATTTTTACTTGCAGATTTTCAGTAGTTAATGCAAGTTTATGGGGAAAATCTGCACAGAAAACCTGGCTGTGGAGTCAGTAAGCCAAACATCTGGCTCCGAATTCTCAATTTCCATGAATCCGACTCCACCCAAAATAGACACAGACTCCATGACTTCGACTCCACAGCCCTGCAGAAAACTTGCCATACTGCGGAAAAAAAAAATGATGATGCAGGTGAATTTATACTGAATAGAAAATCATACTGGGCAGGGGATTTCTATAAATCCCACCACCTTGCTGGAACTGTAAGATGCTGCGTTGTGGGAATGTAGCCTAAGATTGCTTTCCCCCACACACTTTCTTTTGGGTTGTAAGTGGATCTTGAATATACACATGTAAAAAAAATATGCTATTAGTTTTTAAGTAAAGCAAAACTCAATATTAGGTTGCTAATACTAGTTTAAGTGCAAGATTACATGCAGCATAGGAAGGAAAGTGACTTTTGGCATGTGCACAGCCCTCAGAAAACAATGTATTTTTATTTATTTTTTTTCCTTCTGATATGGCCAATAAACTGGGGTCACTCATATTTCCCATGCCTTTTCTATGTTAACTGTAAGGACATGTGCACACAGGGATTACAGGAGGAGCAAAGCCTACAAGAAACTGACGAATCTGTTGACGTTCCCTATTAGAAACATTTGCACTAGGACGCACTTATGGTTGTTATATTTAATCGATTATTCACGCTGCTACTGCCAAGTAATGGGAGGAAAAATAGTTCAATATATTAGATGACCCTGGCACACCGATAAGAAAATGCCATAGGATTCATGCAATAAATACACTTTATTAAATAGCCCAAAACATTCATGTAATTGACTGACGTTTCGGCTGAAAGGCCTTTATTAAGGTTTTGTGTATGTATGCAGGTTACTTGGGAAAATGTAAGGGCCGCTTTACACACACACCAACTTCTGTGACCAACTTCTGAACAGATCTCTGGTTGCAGTGAAATCATGGACACATTGTTCCGTTTGTACACAGCCACAAAATGGAACAATGTGTCCATGATTTCACTGCAACCAGAGATCTGTTCAGAAGTTGGTCACAGAAGTTTGTGTGTGTAAAGCGGCCCTAAGAGTCACTGTGATAATTCGGCTTCACAGATTCCAGGTGCCTTCACCCTAGACCACAAGTGTTGGAATCAGTGAAGCCTCATAAGGCTGGAAACACTATCCTACTCACATGCGAGTGTCTCGGACGAGACTCGAATTAGTCACCCAGAACGGCCTCTCTCTCTCTGCACGAGAGTGTCAGCCGCTTGTGTTTTTGTGCAGCATCACACTCCTGTCCTGACGGGGAGGCCGTTCAGGATGACTGATCCGAGTCTCATCCAAGAGACTCGCATGTGAGTCGGATAATGTGTTTTCAGCCTAACACAGTGACTTGCTTACATTTTCCCAAGTGACCTGCATTCATACATAAAACCTTAATAAAGACCTTTCAGCCAAAACGTCGGCTAATTGCATCAATGTTTTGGGCTATTCAATACAGAGGATTTATTGCATAATAGCTATAGATTTTTACACTTAAGGTTGCGGCAGTCAAATATTCTGACTATCCTATTCATTTAACGGGACTCTGTCAGCACAGAATGAGTGTTCAAGTCAAGTGCAGGCATTTGTGTATGATGGGGGGGCCAGATATTTAAGTGTACTTTCCCATATGTGTTTTCTGTGTCGTTTTGCCCTTCTGTGGCTCTGAAATCAGAGCTGTAATCCAAAGAGTAGAGGGTGGAGATAAATGGAATACAAGCAGGTGGCCTAGACATGTTTGGCTACAACGTGATCAACAAACGCCTTTAAGTTGGGTTTGCAGAATTCTTTCCCAACAAATCGCTGCCCAGGTCTTTCCAATATAGGCCATGTTCTGTGGATGTAAAGTCTTTGCTCCTGCATGATACATAGAAGACTGGGCAAGATATGAAATGTCACCTCGGGACATCACGTTTAGTGACTGTCAATGGGATTAGCCGCTGACTTGGCCATTGCAAATAAGAAAAACAATTCTGTTGACATTATATAACTTTAATAGAAGTTGAGTGTGCCTTGCAAATTTCATGTAATAGACTGTAGCAAATGAATCTGGCACCCAAAAATGAAAAGACTTCAGAATCAACTTGAGTAAGGCGGCCGTCACACGCTACGATATCTTGAAAGATATCGCTTGAACGCGCCTGATTAAACATCGCTTGAACGATGTCTGTGCGTGTGACGGCAAGATACGACGAACGAGAATGGTTAAAATCGCAAGATCGAGATCTGAGCTCCGGACCTCAGATCTTGCGATGAACGATTTTACAAACAGCTTCATCGTGGTGTATGACACCACGATGAACGATCTCCCAGCGGCAGAGCCTATGCTGGGAGATGGTAACTATGGTACACGTCGGGTTACTAAGCGACGCGCGTCATACAACGTTTCGACCATATGGTCTTTAGGTTTAACAACTAAGAAATAATGTACATGAGAATACATCTCCATTTAAATATACATATATCTCAGGATAATGTTCCCCTATTATCATAAAAGGGTGACCCAATTATTCCATATAAATAAACAATACATTTTACACCATGTACGCATATTTGGATGTCAAATTATCCCATAATGGCTCCAATAGGTACCTTTTTTGCAATGCTTTATAACAGGCACAATCAGTATTTTTTCGGAACTCCATTACCTGAGAGAGCAGGTAGTTATTTCTCTTAATTTTCATAAAAGCAGCTATGAATTATATATACTAGTGGTGACAACTGTTGTTGAAACGTTTGTTACTATAATTATTCTTACATATGTTCATATTATTATTTATACAGAATTCACAAGATTTATAAGATTGTCGTTTCATGATTATAGTGATGAGATAGATTGCTACATTTTTCCTTTTTTTTTTTTTTTTTTTTTTCCCTTGTGATGGGTCTCCGAAAACCCATTTAATTGCCTTTTATACTTTTTGTATTAACTTGTATACTAATATGTGATTTGGTTTTGCTTGTAGACATAACACTCCGGAAAAATACTGATTGTGCCTGTTATAAAGCATTGCAAAAGGTACCTATTGGAGCCATTATGGGATACCGTATATACTCACGTATAAGCCGAGTTTTTCAGCCCAAAAATTGGGCTGAAAAGTCCCCCCCCTCGGCTTATACGTGAGTCATCGGTATACAGGCCCCCCTTGGTGCCGCAAACCTGTAAAGGAATAATCATTATACTTATCCCTGTCCTCGCCGCCGCCATCACGCTCCTCGGGCTTCTTCCGGCTTCCTCCTCTGGTGGGCGCAGGCAATGACGTCATTATATACCTCTGGGGCTGCTGTATATACTGCTGGAGCCTGTATATACCACTGGGGAGGCTGCTGTATACTCCCACTGGGAAGGCTGCTGTATACTCCCACTGGGGAGGCTGCTGTATACTCCCACTGGGGGGGCCTGTATACCACACTGCTGGGGGCTGTATACCTGTGCTGGGGTCCACCCTCGGCTTATACACGAGTCAATAGGTTTTCCCAGGTTTTGGGGGCAAAAGTAGGGGGGTTGGCTTATACACGGGTCAGCTTATACACGAGTATATACGGTAATTTGACATCCAAATATGGGTACATTATGTAAAATGTATTGTTTATGTATATAGAATAATTGGGTCACTCTTTTATTATTATAGGGGAACATTATTCTGAGATATATGTATATTTAAATGGAGATGTATTCTCATGTACATTATTTTGTTTTCTATTAGTTGTTAAACTTGAAGAAGACCGTATGGTCGAAACGTTGTATGACATAACTTTTGCCTGATTGCTCCTAAAATAAAAGTACGACTTAGGCTAGCTTCACACCACGGTGTAAACAGGACAGCCCCGGACCGGATTTTGGCCTCATAATATCCTATGGGGCCGGATGGCAGCTATCTGCCATCCGGTTTCCATGTGTCCGGGAGAATCCGAGAGAAATCGGATTTTTCTCCTGGACACAAAATTGGAACATGCACCATTTTTGTGTCTGGGGAGAAAAATCTCAAATTGAATCCTCCCGGATTCTCCAGGCCAATCCCGCGCTCCCTAACATGGGAGCCTATGGGGCTGGATTGCCCCGATCCGGGAGGATCCAGGAACCGGACACCTGCGGCTGCACGCCGCTGTTATTTCAGGACTGCGGCTAGCTCCCCGCGAGCTTCGGTCCTGAATTATCAGCAGCGGCAGCTGTGTCCGGCTGTACATCGGACCGGACGGCATATTAGCCCTCTAATGCTATGTGCTGATCCGGTCCGAGCTGTCAGGTTCATCTCTGACCGCCCCGGATTGGATTGTTCCATGGTGTGAAGCCAGCCTTATTCAAGTTGATTCCGATGTCTTTTTTTTCATTTTTGGTGTGTCAGATTCATTCGCTACAGTCTATTACAGATGTTTCTGAGCACCCACCTATCCGTGAGTCATCCTTCTCTAAAATATTGCAAATTACATGTGACCTGTGTCTGTCACGTGTTTTTTTTTTTTTTTTTTTTTAACTCAAAATGCAGTGTAACAAATGTTTTTATCTGCACATGTCTGAGAATCGCTGTTGTGTGACCAATCAAAG
The DNA here is from genome assembly GCA_033576535.1 of Allobates femoralis. Taxonomy (NCBI): domain Eukaryota; kingdom Metazoa; phylum Chordata; class Amphibia; order Anura; family Aromobatidae; genus Allobates; species Allobates femoralis. Next base: position 575,853,269 of record JARQOC010000003.1, read on the forward strand.
CCTTGTCCTAAACAGATACCTTGTTACATGGTTTATTACCTTTTATTTACAACTTATTTGCTTTAATTTTTATCTTGTGCTTTTCTATTGTGTCCTATTGTTATATTAAAAAAAAACCACTTGTTAGATGATGCCAAATAGAGTGTAATGTTGTATTGACAGAATATACGTTACCGATGAATGTTTGCCGGTAGGAAATAGTTTATTGTTCTGTAAGGACGAATGGCCAGAAAATCTGGTTTAAAAATTAGATATCAATTTATTAGAAGCCCATTTCTAATCTAAAGAGGCAGAGTGGCCAGACATGGCAGTTACAGATGTGACCACGCTGCCTTTTTGGATTACCGTAATTGATTCCTATTAACTTGATATCAGTATTATTTATTTGCATTTTCTGTCCACTTCTTATGGATTTTTTTTTTTTTGCCTGGATGAACCAATGAGCTTGCTGGTGCTGGAGAAAATGTGGTTATGGAGCTTAATTGGTGAAGGCCCTTTAACTCCTGATACAACTTGCAGTATTGGTGTTGGTGAGACTTTTTTTTCCTGCAAAAACTCCTAAATATATGTGTGTGATCCACTATAATAAAATAGACTAACTTTACACAGTGATTTGTGCTACTATACAAGCTACTATACTATTTTTGCTACTATACAAGCAATGTCCAGTCTTGTATGGGGACAGGTTAGTGTGAATGGACAGAATTGAGTCTATCACTCCTGTTATGTTACAGATTATTGGTTTGTAAATTGCCTAACATTAATACCAGCGCCGTGGAGTCAGGAAGCCAAACCACTGGCTCCAACTCTTCAATTTCCCTGAATCCGACTCTTTGACCCCGACTCCCTTATATATGGCTCATGTTTAAGTGATAAATTTATTGTAGTACAGTGGTAAGTAACATCAGGCTTTAATCATTTTTATGATACAATAATCAAGCTAGTTACTTAGATTAAAATAATAATATTCAGTGCATACTGCATTGAACTACTGTGGTAGTAGTAAATAATTTTTTTTTTACAGCAACACGATTTGTAGGAAAATTAAATTAAGCCTTTATTTAGAACATCTGTTCATGTGCAGATAAAAAGCAGAAGCTTACGCGTTTCGGATCATATTTGACACTTCGTCATAGCATAATAAACTGAAGTAAAAGTTGCACTTTTCAAGAGATCATGAACAAAGGTAACGCCCACTAGGCCAGTGATGGCGAACCTATGGCACGCGTGCCAGGGATGGCACGCAGAGCCGTTTTCCCTGGCACGCGGCGTCGCCTGTCACTGCAGCTTTGAACTGCCGGCATGATAGCGCCAGCAGTTCAAAGCCGTGTTGGATCGGAGGATTCTCCTTCCTCCGCATCTCCGACACTCTCTCCAAGCTCCGCCCTGCCGGCGTCACATGACCGCGGTCATGTGACGCTGGGATGGAAGACGCGAGGAGAAGAGGGGCGATGAAGGCGGGAGTATTAGGTGAGTATGATTTTTTTTTTTTTTTTTTTTTTTTTTTTTTTTAAATTTCAAGCCACGGTATAATGAGGGGCAGGATGGACACTGACATGAGGCTGACAAGGGGCAGGATGGACACAGAGACATGAGGCTGACAAGGGGCAGGATGGACACAGAGACATGAGGCTGACAAGGGGCAGGATGGACACAGAGACATGAGGCTGACAAGGGGCAGGATGGACACAGAGACATGAGGCTGACAAGGGGCAGGATGGACACAGAGACATGAGGCTGACAAGGGGCAGGATGGAGACAAGAGGGGCATGAGGGTGACAAGGGGCAGGATGGACACAGAGACATGAGGCTGACAAGGGGCAGGATGGACACAGAGACATGAGGCTGACAAGGGGCAGGATGGAGACAAGAGGGGCATGAGGGTAACAAGGGGCATGAGGGTGACTAGGGGCAGGAGGGTGACAAGGGGCAGGAGGGTGACGAGGGGCAGGAGGGTGACAAGAGGGGCAGGAGGGTGACAAGAGGGGCAGGAGGGTGACATTAGAAGGGGGCAGGATGGTGACATTAGGAGGGGGCATGATGGTTACATTATTACAAGAAGGGGGATGATGTTGGCTTTATTACAAGGAGGGGGCATATTACTGCAGGATGGGGGCAGGATGGGGACATTACCACAAGGGGACAGGGATCGAGCATACTACAAGGGGATAAGGCTGGAGACATTACTACAAGAAGGAAGTTTGGATAGGGACATTACTGCCAGGAGAGGGTCAGGATGGAGCAAATAACTACAAGGAGAGGGTCGGGATGGAGCACATAACTACAAGGAAAGGGTCAGGATGGAGCGCATTACTACAAGGGGAATGTCAGGATGGAGCTCATGACTTCAAGGAGAGGGTTAGGATTGAGCACATTACTACAAGGAGAGGGTCAGGATGGAGCACATTACTAGAAGGAGAGGGTCAGGATGGAGCACATTACTAGAAGGAAAGGGTCAGGATGGAGCACATTACTACAAGGAGAGGGTCAGGATGGAGCACATTACTACAAGGAGAGGGTCAGGATGGAGCTCATAGCTACAAGGATAGGGTCAGGATGGAGCACATTACTACAAGGAGAGGGTCAGGATGGAGCACATAGCTACAAGGAGAGGGTCAGGATGGAGTACATAGCTACAAGGAGAGGGTCAGGATGGAGCACATAGCTACAAGGAGAGGGTCAGGATGCAGATACTACTACAAAATAGGGACCAGGATTTCAGTATGAAATTTGCTTGCTCTGTCTAATATTCTGCTTTTTTCCATACAGATCAATCCACCTGCTGTTTCTAGAAAGGGCGGTGGCAGCTGCTCAGCTTCATTGTGCAGTACACATGAGCTGTCTGACCACTGCCGAAGAGAAGAGAACACTGCAAAGGTACCGTATATACTCGTGTATAAGCCGACCCGTGTATAAGCCGACCCCCCTACTTTTGCCCCAAAAATCTGGAAAAACCTATTGACTCGTGTATAAGCCGAGGGTGGACCCCAGCACAGTTATACAGCCCCCAGCAGTGTGGTATACAGGCCCCCCAGTGGTAGTATACAGCAGCCCCAGTGGTAGTATACAGATTCCCCAGCAGCCCCAGTGGTAGTATACAGATTCCCCAGCAGCCCCAGTGGTAGTATACAGGAGCCCCAGCAGCCCCAGTGGTAGTATACAGATTCCCCAGCAGCCCCAGTGGTAGTATACAGGAGCCCCAGCAGCCCCAGTGGTAGTATACAGCAGCCCCAGTGGTAGTATACAGGAGCCCCAGCAGCCCCAGTGGTAATATACAGGAGCCCCAGCAGCCCCAGTGGTAGTATACAGGAGCCCCAGCAGCCCCAGTGGTAGTATACAGGAGCCCCAGCAGCCCCAGTGGTAGTATACAGCAGCCCCAGTGGTAGTATACAGGAGCCCCAGCAGCCCCAGTGGTAGTATACAGCAGCCCCAGTGGTATACAGCAGGCCCCCAGGGGTACATATAGCAGCCCCCAGGGGGGACCAACAGCCCCCAGGGGGTACCCAGCAGCCCCCTGGGGGTACCAACAGCCCCCAGGGGGGACCAACAGCCCCCAGGGGGTACCCAGCAGCCCCCAGGGGGTACCCAGCAGCCCCCAGGGGGTACCCAGCAGCCCCCAGGGGTACCAACAGCCCCCTGGGGGTACCAACAGCCCCCTGGGGGTACCAACAGCCCCCTGGGGGTACCAACAGCCCCCTGGGGGTACCCAGCAGCCCCCTGGGGGTACCAACAGCCCCCAAAAGCTGGCACTGTCCCCCCTTGTAAGGCCTCCCCCTCCCGCTACTTATACATTACCATCCCGGTGTTCTGATCGGCGCCGCTCCTCGGTGCTGCGTCGCCGTCTTCATCCTCCCGCGCTGGCTGCATCCGGGTTCTCCAGCGGTCGCGCGATGACGTCATATCGCTGCGACCGCCGGAGAACCCGGATGGATGCAGCGAGACGGGAGGATGAAGACGGCGACGCAGCACCGAGGAGCGGCGCCGATCAGAACACCGGGATGGTAAAGTATAAGCACCGGGGGGGGCCCTTACAAGGGGGACAGTGCCAGCTTTTGGGGGGACCATATGCACTGCTTCCCCCTGCGCTGATTGACAGGGGGATGCAGTGCATATTTAATGAGCGGCCCCACGTGACGGGGCCGCTCATACAGCAGCCCCCCCCGCCTCCTCCAGCCTCCACAGCCCCCACCACACAGCCCCCACCACACGGGTCTACCGTATAGACCCGTGTATAAGCCGAGGGGGGGACTTTTCAGCCCAAATTTTGGGCTGAAAAACTCGGCTTATATACGGTAAGTTTAAAATCAATTAATTGTTAAAATAATTGAATTGATCATCAGTTTTTCAGGACTACAAGCCCTGTACAGGGAAGAGAGTAATGGTGGGTTTACACGCCACGATATCGTTTCGATATCGCAACTCAATGGCGCGGGAGCGCGCAATTAGTGCACGTTTCACCCGCATCGCATTGACTGTTTAGACGCTGCGATATCGTAATACAACGTCCGTGCGATGTCTCCGCCTCCCAATCCAGGATCGCATAGTTAACATGGGAGTGAATGGGTGACGTATCAAATCGCATCGTAATTGGGTGTTTACACAGCACGATCTGGCTTCAATCGCTATGCAATATCGGGGCATTGAATAGCACGCTCATTCGATCCCCGATATCGCATTGACATCGTTCCTGCATCGCATTGGACGTTCACACCATACAACGCAGGCACGATATCGGGTCCAACGATTGAACCACGTGACTTTTGATTGAAATTGTACTGCGATATCGCGACGTGTAAACCCGCCATTAGCATCTGCTGGCTCTCCCCCCTGTGCAGCGCTTGTGATAGATAACCACTGCTGTAATTTAGGTTAAATTACAGTGTTGGCACTTCGCCATAAATAATTTTGTTTTGGGTTGCAGTTTGGGCACTCGGCCTCAGAAAGGTTCGCCATCACTGCACTAGACACAGTTGATTTGGCAGCATAATTAAGTCTGGACTCACAATTTTTCACAGACATCAATACAATCCTCTGATGAATTTATCTAATCCAAAAATAACATAGTATGTGATATTTAGTGGCAATACATCTATTTTTCCCATTAGTTTATCTGTCCCATATACTCTTATTATATTATCTCAAAATATTAGTCAGTATCTGTGTCTAGTGGGTGTTACTTTTGTTCATGATCTCTTGAAAAGTGCAACTTTTACTCCAGTTTATTATGCTATGACTAAGGGTCAAATATGATCCGAAAAGCGTAGCCTCTGTACGCTTTTATCTGCACATGAAATCTATTTTTTAACGGATGTTCTAAATAAAGGCTTTTTTTAAATTTTCCTACAAATCGTGTTGCTGCAAAAAAAAATTATCTTTACAGCTACCACTGAGGATTTTCTCTTAAGACAGTTATGAACTAATTTCTTGCACCGATATCATGGAAAGGAGGACCGGGCAGTCTGGGCCAGGTAACCTGAAGATAAACCGTGTTTGCATTGAACTACTGTACCCAATTTATTACATATTGTTGGCGTTGGCCCATTTTATTCTGACTCCATGGCCCTGGCTAATACTATGTTTCCGAGGACTAGATTTCCTCTTTACTGTATAAATGCACATACTCGGTCATTCTGGTCTCACCATAGACATTGTAAATCATTTTGTCTTTTTTAGTATTTCTATAATTATACATAACATTTTATAAAATCCCTGAACAGTTTGTTTACTATTTTTAGATTTACATCGGTGTAAGGGTACCGTTACACGTCACAACATTGCATGCAATTTCACTTGCAACTTACTGGTTGCAGTGAAATCATGGACACATTGCTCCATTTGTACACAGCAACAAAATAGAACAATGTGTCCATGATTTCACTGCAATCAGTAAGTTGCAAGTGAAATTGCATGCAATGCTGCGACGTGTATGGTATCATTAGAAACGTCAGCCCAAGCGGCAAAAAAAATAAATAAGCCGTAACACAGCCCCAGATACCGAAAAATGTGAATGCTACGAGTTGCGGAAAATGACGATAAAACTTGTTCTTTAAAAATGTCAGAATTTTTTTTCACAATTTAGATAACAGTAAAAGTATACATGTTTGGTATATACGAACTCATACCAACCTGAAGAATCATATTGACAAGTCAGTTTTATCATATATTGAACATGGTGAATAAAAAAAAAAACCAACAAAAACCAACTGTGTAATTGCACTTTTTTTTAAATTTCACCACACTTGGAATTTTTTTTCCTGTTTTCCAGTACACTATATGGTACAATATATTATGTCATTCAAAAGTACAACTCATACCGCAAAAAAATAAGCCCTCATATGTCTATATTGATGGAAAAATAAAGTTATGGCTCTTGGAAGAAGAGGAGGGAAAAATGGAAAATTGCCCTGGGATGAATGTGTTAAAGCACCACTCCCGTCTTTTATTTCACCGCCGGAATGGTATCACTAATGTAAACTCTCTGCCTTTAGTAATCTACTTACCAGCTGCCATCTTTTACTCTTGCCCGCCACTCTGGTCAGAACGAAGTTGTCATAAATTTGCAGAGTTATGACTGTTAGCTCTGATTACCAGTCATTGAATTGCTGCGGTCACAAGATGGAGGATCCAAATGAAAGCAATGCCGAGAGCAAAAGAAGACAGTGGCTGATATTTTACTGGGGGCAGGGAACATAAAGTGATACCACTCCGGCAGTAAAATAAAAACCACCAAAGTGGTGCGTTAAAGGTACCTTTACACGCGGCAACTTTTCTAGGAATTTCACTGGCAACTTACTGGTTGCAGTGAAATCATGGAGACATTGTTCCATTTGTACACAGCAACAAGATAGAACAATGTGTCCATGATTTCACTGCAATCAGTAAGTTGCCAGTAAAATTCCTAGAAAAGTTGCCGCATGTAAAGGTACCCTAACAGATGTGTTGGGGCCACGATTGTGTGGCATTTACTGTTAAGGTACCTTTACACGCTTCAATGTCGTAACGATGTCCCCAACAATCTCACGGGAGCGCGGTTGTTCGGACATCTTTTTGAGATAGTTGGTGAGATGTCACACGTTTAGATATCATGAGTGACGTTCCAGAGATCCAGACATCGCTGGAACGACCCAGCCAACGATCTTGGCGGTCGTTATCACGCTGTCACACGGCAACTACGTGAACGACTCCAACCTCAATGTGGGCATTGTTTGTGACACAGGCTAGGAGCTAGGTGTGCCAGATTGGGTATTCCCATGCCCCTACAACTCCGATTGATGGCCACAACTGCGCTACCATTGGTCAGCCTTGTCTGGCAAGATGGCCACTTTATTAGCGCTCTTGCCCTTTCAACCATCTCGCCATTCAAGGCTGTTTTCATTTGATGTCACCTGTGCAAGCCACTGATGCGTCCCCAAATTGTCACACATGAACGCTCGTGTGTGCACTGTTGCCAAGACAATGTATGGCTATGTGTACATGTTTATTTCAAGAAGTCAAGCTACACACAACACTATGTACATACGTGTCTGCATATTAGGATACATATAGTAATTATGTGTCTGTGCATAGATGTATGTATGTGTACATGTAACTGTATGTGGTTGGTTATGTGTACAAATGTGTGTATGTACGTTGCATCTCTGAATTAAAATCATGTATGTTGACATACTTTAGGTACCAATGTGGCAGACATACGTGAATGAAGTTCTGAAGTTTGCCATATGTGTATATTTATTTAGATATGGTGCACATGTTGCCTCCAACATTTTTTTTTTTTGAAATTAGGATTACACATAAGCACCTACACACACATATATATATAACTGGTCAAATCCATTGTTACACCAATTGTTTATTTGCGTGCACACGCAGGTAGCTAAACGCCTAGAGAAAAGGATGGCGACTTCAATGAGTCTCCTTGTTTAAATGTGTTTGATGATAGTGTAAAGAATAAACAAGTCAATAAGTCTACTGATCAAGGCACGGATCAGAAAATATGGCGCCTTTCCCAGAACCAACACCAGCCAATCAGAACGCACTAGTGACCACCAATCGGCACACACAGGGCGCGGAAAACAACGCCAAGGCACGCTACGGGATTGAGTTCATGATCCCAAAAATCGCAAACGTGATCGTTATCGCGGTGTCACACACAACGATGCAGCAGGCTGGCTGAAAGAGGATCGTCTGATTTGAGAACATGTTCTCAAATCTGTGATCAGCAATCAAACGGTTTATCGTAGTCGTATCTCGGTGTCACACGCAACGACATACTAACGATGTCGCTTGAACGACTCTAAACTCGTGACGTTTCGGTGATATCGTTCACAATCTCGTACCGTGTATCGGTACCTTTAGAGAAATATTAGGTTTTCTCCCTCACTTATTCCTCTGGCGTTCCTCACAAACTGCATACAACTCTTGTTCACTTGACTAACATCTTACATATGAAAATTGCTTTTATATAGGAGCACTGGTCTGGTCACTGCTCCTCTACCAGCAGCCATTTTATGGACAGAAGAGCTGTGTAGGTTGTAAGGAAAGATGCACTAAAAATTGAAGGAGAACCTGAATGAGAACTTTTAACCTAGTCTATAGTCTACAATTGTGCCTCTTTACTGTCCAGCATAATGGTATGTCTAGATGAGTACATAATCTGTGAACAAGCATTCATACAAACTCTTGTTCTTGATTATTTGTCCGTAAACATGAGCGATCATCTAAAAGGAGCAATCTTTTGTGATGGCAGCACCCAACAAATAGAAATTGATGCTGTAAGGTTATATATAAGCCACATAGAAGAGGTGAGCTGATGTGTTTTCTCTACTGTATAGCAAAACCTTAATGCCCCTGGTTTCAATAACAACAACCCAAATGCAGTATTATTTCCCTACACAGTGCTAAATGAGTTCTCAAGAATTTAGACAACAAACATACTGTATGCACTACAATCTGTACTACCTAAAAATTTTAATTCATCAATAAATGTAAAACAAATACAATGATCAAAGACTATGGTAAGGCAAAAATAGCTATGTCTGCCAAAAATGTAGTACTTTACTTGTATCATAGAATCCTCCCTTTCCTGTGTTACAAACCTTTGGCAATCTAGATGTTAGTCTGCTGAGGTAAGGCTTGCCTTGCACTTTCCACTTCAGTTGGTTTCACATGTGGGTTTTTCTGCATTCAGCTCTTTTTAAAAAACCCGGAATGTAAACCGAACCCGTTTTGTGCCCATTGTTTTTCAATGAGCACATCGGCTTGTGCAGTTGCATTCGGTTGCTGCCTGATGCGACAGAAACGTTTTAACTTCCAACAAAAATGCAACATGCAGTGTTTTTTGAGGTGATTAAAAACCCAGACCAGACCGGATCCAGTTTGATCCAGTATAAATTAAAATAGAAATCAATAGGCACTGAAATCACGGAAAAACTGGACCCGGTTTGCCTCCTAAGCATGTAGGTCTCACTAGTAGGTAGATGGACAGATAGAGCTCACTAGCCTCCCGCTCTCACACTGCATGCTTACGGTGCTGCTCATTGAGCTTTATGAATTTTTACTGCAGTGAACTGCAATGGCCAATCACAGATGCTCACTCTCTGTAAGAATGTCTGTGATTGACTTAGACTGCGCCCACATAATCTGTAACAGTGTTTGCACTTGGTTGCCAAATACATTAGTGTATGGCAACCAACCTGCCGTCATAGTGTGTAAAATAAATAATGGCAAAAAATGGTCCCCTGTATTTTTCATTCTTAGCACAGATAAGCGGACACCTGCAGGCTGCCAACCCCAGCTGCCTAGATTTACTTTGGCTGGCAATGAAAAATACAGGGGAGCCCATTTCTTTTTTAATTTCAAGCCAAGGTAAAACTAGGCAGCTGGGGGCTAGTATTCTCAGCGTGGTGGGGCCCATAGTTATTGGGCAATCCCATGATACAGAATAGCAGCCCGCAGCCTCCCCAGAAATTGTCACATTCATTAGAAGCACCAATTCCTGGAGCTTTACCTGACTCTTCCTGATGCCCTGGTGCGGTGGCATTGGTGTGATAAAAGGGGTTAATGACAGCTGAGTACTGACAGCTTGTCATTAAGGCCCAATTGGTAATGGGCAGGTGGCTATGATACCCACTTATTACCAATCCAGTAAGTGAATAGTTAATAAAGACGCGCGCACACACACTGACCCATCCCATTTATGAACACCACACATACCCTCCGACAATAATCCACAAGGTCCCGTGACGCACACTCTGCTGCGTCGGAAGTCGCGCTGTAGGAGGAAGCATGCTATCACCACAATCTCCAAGGACACAATGATGGCACCGAGAGCTGTGACTGTGTCTGCAATCAGCTGATGTGATTACCAAGGTAACTGTGTCAGCTGACATGGTTACCATGGAGTCCTCACATTGCATCACTGACAAAATGCACCAATTTCTCGGGCGGCTACAGACTACTATCCTACAGCTTGGGGAAGGCTCAATAACTATGGGCCCGGAGCGTGGCTTCGACCTTCATTGAAGCAGTTGCATAACTTCAGGGCTCCCTGGTCACAGACTCACAGCGGCTCCCAGCACTTCTCACCCGGCCTGCAATCGATCCCAGAGAACGGTGCAACACCCCTGGAACCCCGGGATGCCTCGGAGCTCGAAATCACAGCCAGGTACCCCCAAGGTGACGGACTATTTCCACAGGGGGCCCCCCTCCCTCTCAGGCTAAGATGGCACCAGAGCAGAGGCCCTGCTCTCCCTCCTCATGTTCTAATGCTGGGGGGAGGGGGGAGCAGGAGCATGCAGCAGGCATAGATGCACCACTTACAGAGCGAACTATGCAGAGACTTCTATCCTCATTTAGGGTGACAATGCATGAAGATCTCCAAAATATACTAGGAGTTATTTAAGAAGGAGGTAGCGGACCTCGGGGAGCGTACTGGCCATCTGGAGAAGAAGATGGCTCAGTTTGCCTCAGCCCACAATTCCCTGGCTGACAGCTTCGATTCTATGGAGAGGAAGTTTGAGGCTCAGCAGGCTAAACTCTGGGAGATGGAGGACAGGAGCAGGAGGGCTAACATTAAGCTGAGGGGGATTTCTGAGGATGTGGCTGATTCTGCATTGCCTGATCTCCTCTCCAGGCTCATTCTGCATGTCCTTCCTAGCGCTGCTCCTGCTCTGGTGAAACCGAATCGCATACACAGGATTCCCAAACCATCCCATGTTAACCCTGCGCTGCCAAGAGATGTCCTGGCGTGCCTGCCCTCGGTCAGACTCAGAGAAGATCTCATGCTTGCCCTGCGAGGGAATCCGCAGCTGCCCGGCACCTTAACCAACGTCTCAGCCTACCCTGACCTCTCTGTGGGCACTCTGGCAAAACGGAAGGAATTTGGTCCTATGTGCAGGACCCTGCGGGCTGCTGGGATCCCGTACAGCTGGGGCACTCCAGTGCGAGTCCGATTTGGGTACAAGGGGGATCGCCATATCTTCACCTCCCCCAAGCTGCTGGATAAAGCTCTGAAAGCCTGGGGTCTTGCTGGTTCCACTGATTCCCAGGCCAAGAGGAAACCTGCTTCCCCGGCTGAGCAAAGGATGGATCCGGAGTGGGATACTGCTCGCTGACACATGATGTGACACTTGAGTCGTATACGTGACTGGGATGTCGCACCCCGCCCTGTTGGGTTTCGTGAGTACTGCTATCCTGTTGGTTGCCCTGGCGAGATGGGGGCCCCCGGGTGCTCGTCCGCGGGGCCTCTGCCTCCCCCACAGCAGACTCCGGTCTGCCCCTACAGTTTAGGCCAGGGTTACACATAGAAATCCGTTTTTGGAAGTCCTTTTCATCACCAGTCCGTTTTTTTTGGGGTGCTTTTTGAGCCTCCTGCACTTCTGAACGTTTTTGGGACTTAGTCATTTTTTCATGAAAAACGCATATGCGTTAACGCATGCGTTAACGCAGATGCCTATATGTGCTATGCGTTAACGCATGCGTTTCCCATAGGGCCCCATGTTAAAAAAACGCAAGCGTTAACGCATGCGTTTTTTAACAGATGCCAAAAACGCTGTTTACTGCGTTTTTGGCTCAAAAACGGACAGGGCAATGTTTTGAGCTCCAGAGAAAAACGCACAGGGTGTTTATTACACCCAATGCGTTTTTCTGTCAGTTTTTGGACTTAGAAAAAAAAATTAACAAAACTGAAGCCAAAAACGGACTGAGGGCTTATGTGTGACCCCAGCCTTACATGGATGTTTTGTTGTTATTACCCCCTGTCTCAACCCCTTGGGTCTCCCTCTTCCTGTCCTGGACTTTTCCCTGGTGAGATTCGAGACTATCTAGGCTCCCCCTACAATCCACCATGAGCCTTAAACTATTTTCAATGAACGTGAACGGTCTGAACTCTCCTGTGAAATGTTGTCTCTTCTGGTCTGAAGCCCGCAGGAGCGGAGCAGACGTTCTATGTGTTCAAGAAACTCACTTGCTACAGGCAGATAACCGACTCTACGGCAAATCCTACTTTGCTAACAGCGATGAGAAGAAGGCGGGGGTGGGGATCTTTATTAGATCATCGATTCCTTTTCAGCTTCTGGAGTCTGTGGCAGATCCTGCTGGAAGGTTTCTAATCCTCGTATGTAAAATGTATGACATGCTGTTTACTCTAGTGACCCTATACGCGCCAAATGCTTTTCAAATCAAGTTTTTCCGCTCTCTTATGAAACTGGTAGAGAAACATTCTAGGGGTATGCTGGTAATGGCTGGGGATTTTAATGCTGTAATGTCCCGCCACTCAGATTCCTCGGCGGGTCGGGCTGTTGCCATGGAGGAATTGGGTTGCCTATGCAGGTCTCTACACCTGCATGACATCTGGAGGTACCTGCACGCCGGGGACTATACGTTCTACTCTAACAGGCATAGGTCCTACTCGCGCATCGATTTTTTTTCTTGGTGGATAGTGGGACCCTGCCAGTCTGTACCAAAGCGGACGTGGGACTCATTACGTGGTCCGACCAGGCTCCTACCTCCCTGTCCCTCTCCCTGGTGGGCAGACCTCAGGCACCCTACTCCTGGAGGCTCAACCCAGACCTCTTATCACGTCAGCAGATAGTTACAGATATAGAACGTGCGCTCTCTGACTATTTTCTCCATAATGATAACGGGGAGATCTCTGACGAGACGATGTGGCTGTCCCATAAGGCATATGTTAGAGGACTGTTTATCCAACAGACCTCCCGTCTCAAAAGGGAAAGAGAAAGGCGCAGAGAGGAACTCTTGGCCCGCCTCTAAGACCTGGAGGAGATCCACAAAACGACCCCCTCTCCCGGAGTGAGTCAGCAGTTGTTTGCTGTTAGGACACAGTTGCGAGCATTTCTGCTGTCGCAGCATGAGAAATGCCTCCGCAGGTCCAAGCTGTCCTTTTACTCCGCAGGAGATCGGGCCGGGGCCCTTTTGGCCAAGCGCATTAAGAAAAGGGAGCTTATATCCTCTATCTCGGCCTTGAAAGACCACTCCGGTGTGCTTCGCTCTAACCCCATCGAGATCGCAGATGCTTTCGCACACTACTACTCTCAAGTGTATAACATTAAAGATGACCCTTCGGCACTGGCCCCGACCCCGGAGGACTTCCAGAGGTTCCTGGGCGACTTGCGGCTTTCCCGCTTGTCGCCGGAGCAACTGGACGACCTGAACTCCCCTATAACGGACGCTGAAATCTTTCGGGTTATCTCTTACACTAAACGCCACTCCGCCCCGGGCCCGGACGGTCTCCCCAACGATTATTACCGTACATTCACCCGCTTGTTGGCTCCCTTCCTCACGAGGGCATGCAAATTCTGGCAGGGAGCGGGTACCATCTCCCCCTGTGCCCTCGCGGCGACTATTGTCACTATTCCAAAGCAGGTAGCTACCGTCCGATTTCACTGCTCAACTGCGACGTGAAGGTGTTCTCAAAACTACTGGCATGCCGACTCCAGAGAGTCACCCCGTCGCTGCTGCATGTGGATCAGGTGGGCTTTGTGAGTGGGAGGCAGACGAAGGATGGCACGAGGCACTTTATTGATTTGATTAGTGTGGCTGAAAGGGCTGGGGTCCCCAGTGCCCTCCTGTCACTTGACACTGAAAAGGCGTTTGATAGGGTGCACTGGGGTTACCTGGCCTCTGTCCTAGAGAAATTTGGGTTTCGGGGCCCTGTTCTCTCAGCCATTTTGGCCTTGTACTCCAACCCGAACGCCAGAGTGCTTTCCTCCGGATTTCTCTCCTCGGCCTTTTCTCTGAGCAACGGTACCCGCCAGGGTTATCCCCTGTCTCCTATTATCTTTTCCTTGATAATCGAACCGCTGGCGGAATCTATTAGATCAAACCCGGCTATAACTGGGTTTTCCATCGGTGAGATATCCCATAAAATTGGGCTCTACGCCAATGATATTATTATAGCTTGCACTGACTTAGAGACCTCCCTGTCGGCGGTGATGGACGCCCTGGCCCTGTTCACCAAATTATCATATTATAAATTGAACGCGACTAAATCGTTGATTTTCCCTATCGGTGTCCCGGGCCCGCTTGCTGCCAGACTGCGTCGGAAGTTTCCCTTCGTTTGGAGGGAGGAGGGTGTTCCGTACCTCGGGATCACCCTAACAAACACTCACCGGATAGTGTCAGTTAATGTGGATGCTCTCCTGGCCTCCCTGCGCAGAGAAACAAACACTCGCCCCCTGCCAGCCCTGTCGTGGGTGGCGCGCATTCATGCTTTTAAAATGTTCCTCCTCCCGAAAGTTCTATATCTCTTTCGCAATCTGCCTCTGTCTATTCCCTCCAACCTATTAACGCGCTTGCAACCAGCCGTGCATGCATACATCTGGGCAGGCCGAAGAGCCAGAGTATCGGGGAATATCATGTATCTGCCTTACAGTCAAGGGGGAATGGGAGTTTCTAATTTGTCGGCGTACTACAGTGCTACACTGCTTCAAGAGGCCAAGCTTTGGTGGATGGCGAGGGGCACTGGGGGCTGGGTGGGTCTCGAGTCCGCTCTCCTTGGGACTGGTTCTCTGCGCCATCTTTTGGGAGGCGGAGTGCTTGGCCCCTACGAGAGTGTCCCTGCAGCTCCCCACGATGGTCTCACTCTTGTGAACCTGGAGGGAAGAGGTGGGGAAACAGATCTCATTATCCCCTAAGGATATAGACATTAGGGCTTTGCCTTTTCATATCCCCTTCCTGAACATTGGTCCTTGGACGCGGGCGGGGATCCGCAACTGTGCGGACGTCCTTGAGTCGGGTTGTCTCAGCCCCTTTTCGAGCCTTTGTGCGAGATTTCCGGGTATAGACAGGACTTTCTACCAATATGCGCAGATCTCACATTTCTTTATCTCTCTTGGGGGGACGTGGGGGGCCCGCCCTCCCCCTGAGGTTTCCCATTTTCAAAAGTTCCTTTTTTCCCCCACTAAACATAAAGCTCTGTCGGGAGTGTATATTAGTAAAAGTTAAACAAGCGGTTTAAGCAGGCGCATTCTGAATAAACTCCGGGAAGTTTGTCCAATTCAATTATAAAACTTCTTTAATGAGTATTACTGGTCTCTCTCACTACGCGTTTCGGCGTACTAGCGCCTTCCTCAGGTAATCACCTGAGGAAGGCGCTAGTACGCCGAAACGCGTAGTGAGAGAGACCAGTAATACTCATTAAAGAAGTTTTATAATTGAATTGGACAAACTTCCCGGAGTTTATTCAGAATGCGCCTACTTAAACCGCTTGTTTAACTTTTACTAATCTACAAGCACCCCTGGTAAGCGGTGCAGAGCTGCTTCTGATAACACTGTGTCATTGAGGAGAATGGGGATCTAATAGCTAAAGCTCTCAAGGACCTGTGCTGATGTCAGACCGTGTGACTGATCACGTGTCAGCCTGAGACCTGGAAACAGGGAGAGACGGCAGCTGCACGAGACGCAGCAAGGCTACAACACCTGGTTATGCTGGTAGCATAACCAGGACAGGTGAACACCAACAATCCACCGACCTCCTTTCCCCCACTGACCCCTGATACTGCACCAGGAGCGCCCATCTCTGTTTTTTTTTGTCGGGAGTGTATAGACATTTGACTGCGGCCTTGTTCCTCAATAAACCAAGCTACATGAGGAGATGGGAGGAAGACCTAGGGTTCACGGCCCCGGAGGAAGACTGGTATAGGGGACTGAGGGTCTTACAGGCAGCTTCCAGGTGTGTTAATCACCTGGAAATCCTGAAGAAAATTCATATGAGGTAGTATTACCCTCCGGTGACCCTGGCGCGCTTCTCCCAGGATCGATCCCCTCTATGCTGGAGGGGCTGTGGAGAAAGAGGTACACTGGCCCACATGTGGTGGTCCTGCCCCAGACTGGCCCCCTTTTGGGCAGTCATCTCTGGCTTGATGGGGTCGGTAACGGGCATGCGTGTCCAGGTGTCGCCGCAGCTGGCAATCTTACATGTAGGGATCCATCTCTTTCCCAGGGACTCCAGAACGCTGATTTCTAATGTTTTATCTGCTGCAAGGTTGAGCATCGCAGCTAAATGGAGGGCTGACGCTCCCCCTTCTATTGCAGAGGTCACTGATCGTCTGAATGTGATATTCCACAATGAATACCACCTAGCTTTAGATAATGCCACCAGAAACAGGGTGATAGACGACTGGGCATGATGGGCGGCCCACCCGTCTGCAGTTCCGATTGTGTGAGACTTAGACTTTTGACGCTGGCTGTTCACGGAGTTATTCACGTCGCTATTTCTGCCATTGTTCACAATGTATGTGGTATCTGCGTTTAGGTCCCTGGTGGTCCTTGTCTCATCCAAACCTCCCCCGCCCTCCCCCTCTACTTCCCTTGGCTGTTTTGTTTTCTTGGTTATGTATTCTTGTCTATGTTTATGTCATTATATTTGCTTTGCATAACCTCAATAAAAATTATTGGAACAAAAAAAAAAATAACTATGGGCCCCACTACGCTGAGCTCTAAGCTGCCTAGTTTTACCTTGGCTGACAAATAAAAATAGGGAGAAGGCCACACGATTTTTTTTGTTATTATTTTTTTTTAATTATTTAAATAAATGAGAGCCTCTGTATTTTTCATTGCCAGCTAAGGTAAAACTAGGCAGCTGGGGGTGGCAGCCCACAGCTGTCTGCTTTATTTGTGCTGAGAATGAAAAATTCGGGGGGCCCCTTACACATTTTTTCCCCATTGTTTATTTATTTTGCACTCTTTGACAACAGACACTACACTACTGTATATGGCAACCAAGTGCAGACACTGGTACAGATTGCACACAATCTGAGTGCAACAGCCAATCACAGATGCTCTCACAGAGAGTGGCGCTGGTTTTCGCATACTAGTTGAGAAGGCATGGGTTTCCTCAGACTAGTGGATGAGGCACTGGTTTCCTCAGACTAGTGAAGGAGGCACTGGTTTCCTAAGACTAGTGGAGGAGGCAATGGTTTCCTCAGACTAGAGGAGTAGGCACTGGTAGCCTCAGATTATTGGAGGAGGCACTGGTTTCCTCAGACTAGTGGAGGAGGCGCTGGTTTCCTCATACTAGTTGAGGAGGCATGGGTTTCCTCAGACTAGTGGAGGAGGCACTGGTTTCCTCAGACTAGTGGAGGAGGCACTGGTTTCCTCAGACTAGTGGAGGAGGCGCTGGTTTCCTCAGACTAGTGGAGGAGGCAATGGTTTCCTGAGACTAGTGGAGGAGGCACTGGTATCCTCACATTATTGGAGGAGGCACTGGTTTCCTCAGACTAGTGGAGGAGGCGCTGGTTTCCTCAGACTAGTGGAGAAGGCGTTGTTTTCCTAGGACACGTCCCAGTAATCATGTTACGGCTCTCGTGGATGTGCGTTTTTCATCATTTCATTTCAGGTAGGCCCCAGTCCATGGCTTCGCACAGCAGTGTGACTGACATTCCAGCATATGCGGGTGGAGAAAAAGAGGAATAACAGTTTTTACAAAGACAAACATATAGTGTTTAGGGATTTTTCAAGCATAGTTAAAGATGCTATTAGGAAGCTGGTAAAGTGCTCCTTTTAGTGTTAAATCATGTTCGGTTCCATTAAATTGATGAAAAAATTTGAACCTTAAAGAGTCAGTCCAAAACCAGTAACTTTTGTTCTAATTTATACCTATAATATAAGCTATTTTCTCCAGCCCCCATCTTCCCTCCTCCACTGGGTGCGGTGTCTCAGCTCGCCCACCTTCTCACCTCCTCCCCGCAGTGTTGTGTCACATCTTCCCTGACGTGCTGTGTCTCTTCTATGCGATTGCGAACTGTCAGACTTGCCATGCCGGAGGACATAAGCACTGCACACAAGTGACGCCAGTCACCATAAATTGAACATAACCAGGTGCTCCTTGCAAAAGAGGAGTGAAAAGAATTATCAGAAGAGTTATTCAAGGACCACCTGTGGAAAGGTACAGAAAGATCTGGAATCAGCAGATTCAATTTTATCAAAGAAAACAATAAATAAAGCACTCAATCTCCATAGCCTGTATGCATGCAAAAAAAACAAGACTCCATTGCTGAACTAATAGCATGTCAAGCGGGTTTTACCTTGCTGTTCTGTCCTGGTCTACTATAAATTTACAATGTTCCAGTGTTTTTTGACCAGACCTATTAAAGTCTTGATTTTTAGCTAATTTAAATCTTTTATTTGAATACCTGTTTTATTATCATACTGTATGTGAACGTGGTTGTTCATAAACAAATGAAAAATGAAATCAAAAACTTAATTTTTATTTTTTTGTGTCAAAAAATGTTACATAGCCTTACTGCAATATTCATGCATATTGCACATTTGCACATCTAATATATAATTACCCTAAGGCACTTCCGTCATATTCGGCGCTACTTCCGTCGTCGTGTCCGTGGCTGCCTCCCAAAGCCTAACTCGCAAAGCCTAACTCGCAAAGCCTCACTTGCAATGGCACTCACAATGGCTTTGCGACTCCTTGCAGAATAGGCTTCAGTGACTTGCAAAGCCTCACTCGCAATGGCTTTGCGAGTGTTCACTGAATACGCTCCACTGTCAGTCACAGCTTCACTTGCAATGTCCGGGAGATAGATAGATCTTTCTCTCTCTCTCTCTTCCGCTGCTCCTGACCCCCCGCGGGTCGTCCTGCCCCCCCCCGCGGCTCCTGCGACCCCCCCCCCCCTGCTTGCTTCTAATAAAAAAAAAAAAAAAACCTCATGGATACTCACCCGGCGCGCTCCATCTGCGTCCTCTAGCTCCATGCCTTGAGGACCTGTGGTTGCCTGGAAAACCGATCAGCTGATTGCTTTCCCAGGCAACCACAGGTCCTGCACGCTGGCACACGGGTGTGTATGCTCTCATCCATCCTGCCCCTACCCCTGCCACCACCATCCTGCCCCTACCAGCCACCGGCTCCACCCTGCCCCCCCCTCTCCCCTCCATAGCCCCCCCCACTCCATCCTGCCCCCCCCCCAGCTCCATCCTGCCCCCCACCGGCTCCATCCTGCACCCCCCACACTCCATCCTGCCCCCCCCACTCCATCCTGTCCCCCCCAGCTCCATCCTGCCCCCCCACCGGCTCCATCCTGCACCCCCCGCCCGCACCATCCTACCCCCCCACCGCCTCCATCCTGACCCCCCCCACACCAGCTCCATCCTGCCCCCCCACACCAGCTCCATCCTGCCCCCCCCACCCGCTCCATCCTGCCCCCCCCACACCAGCTCCATCCTGCCCACTCACCGCCTCCATCGTGTCCCCCCCACGCCACCTCCATCCTGCCCCCCCCCACACACCAGCTCCATCCTGCCCCTCCCCCTCCATCCTGCCCCCCCCACCGCCTCCATCCTGCTCCACCCCCCCCTCGGCTGCATCCTTCCCCCCCAGCTGCATCCTGCCCCCCCCCACCAGCTCCATCCTGCCCCTCCACACACACCAGCTTCATCCTGCCCCCCCCCACCGCCTCCATCCTGCCCTCCCGCCAGCACCATCCTGCCCCCCGCCCCCTCCACACTGCCACCCCCCCCTCGGCTGCATCCTGCCCCACCCCTGCATCCTGCCCCCCCCCGCCGGCTCCATCCTAACCCCCCCGCCCCCTCTATCCTCCCCCCCCCAGACCAGCTCCATCCTGCCCCCCCCACACCGCCTCCATCCTGCCCCCCAATGCCTCCATCCTGCCCAGCTTGCTCCATCCTGCCCCCCCCATCCTGTCCCGCTCCCTCCATCCTGCCCTGCTCGCTTCATCCTGCCCCCCTCCCACCATCCTGCCCCGCTCGCTCCATCCTGCCCCCCCTCCACCATCCTGCCCCGCTGCCTCCATCCTACCTCGCCGCCTCCATCCTGCCCCGCTCGCTCCATCCTGCCACCACTCCACCCCCCTTCACCATCCTTCCCCCCTCTGCCAGTTCCATCCTGCCCCCCGCCACCATCCTGCCCTGCTCCCTTCATCCTGCCCCCCTGTCACCATCCTGCCCTGCCAGCACCATCCTGCCCCCCCCGCCGGCTCCATCCTGCCCCCCCCTGCCGCCTCCATCCTGCCCCCCCGCCGCCTCCATCCTGCCCCCCCCCCCTCGGCTGCATCCTGCCCCCCCCGCCGGCTCCATCCTAAACCCCCCGCCGGCTCCATCCTGCCCCCCCTGCCGCCTCCATCCTGCCCCCCCCCCCTCAGCTGCATCCTGCCCCCCCCGCCGGCTCCATCCTAAACCCCCCGCCGGCTCCATCCTGCCCCCCCCCGCCTCCATCCTGCCCCCCCCGCCTCCATCCTGCCCCCCCCGCCAGCTCCATCCTGCCCCCCCTCCAGCTCCATCCTGCCCCCCCGCCGCCTCCATCCTGCCCCGTTCGCTCCATCCTGCCCCCCCGCCACCATCCTGTCCTGCTCCCTCCATCCTGCCCTGCTCACTTCATCCTGCCACCATCCTGCCCCGCTCGCTCCATCCTGCCCCCGCCACCATCCTGCCCCGCCGCCTCCATCCTACCCCGCCGCCTCCATCCTGCCCCGCTCGCCACATCCTGCCACCACTCCACCCCCCGTCACCATCCTGTCCCCCTAATCCCCCCTGCCAGTTAGCGGTCATGTGACCGATCAGCTGAACGGTTTCCCAGGCAACAACGGCTCCTAAACCCCTGTAGGACCTAGAAGACGAAGGTGGAGCGAGCTGGCGGACAGGTGAGTATCCTCTGAGGATTTTTTTATTTTTTGAAGGGAGGAGCGGGGGGGAGCAGAGTATGCCCATATACCATAGTGCTGCTATACATGTGCTATAAAATTCCACCATATACTATAGTAAAACTCTACATATACTGTTATATACTCTCATATACTATAGTGCTGCTATACATGTACTGTAATGTATCGCCATATACTATAGCGCTGCTATACATGTAATGTAATGTACCACCATATACCATAGCGCTTGCTATACATGTACTGTCATGTACCGCCATATACCATAGCGCTGCTATACATGTGCTATAAAATATCCCCATATACTATAGTGCACCTGTACATATACTATAATATATTGCCATATACTATAGTGCTGCTATACATGTGCTATACTGTACCGCCATATACCATAGTGCTGCTATATCTAATATATAAAACCCAAAGGCTCACTTCCGTCATTTTAGGCAGCACTTCCGTCAGTTTGTCATCGCCAAAGTCACGTCACCACAGCGCTACACCCGTCCAGAGTGGACCAATATGCCGGCCCTAAACGGAGTGCGACTCAGGCAGCCCCGCCACGCTTACCAACGCCCCTACACTGCCTAAAACACACATCACGGGCGGGAGACCACCCCCGTGATGTGTGCAGCCTGGAGGAGCAGAGGTGTGCCTAATTCTCATGTCGCCGCTCCAGCCTCCTCTCTCCTCACCCCTCCATCCGCATCTCTCCTCACCCCTCCTGCCTCACCTCTCCTCACCCCTCCAGCGCCACCTCTCCTCACCCCTCCAGCCTCCCGCCACATCATACTCTGCTATCCACAGAGCCGCCTGTATACTCTGCTACCCACAGAGCCCCCTGTAGACTCTGCTACCCACTGACCCGCCTCTATACACACAATTCATTTCACCGCGCTCCCGATGCAATTGCATGGGGCCCCTGACCACTGCACTCTGGCCCATCCACTCCACTCTGCCCGTGACCACTGCACTCTGCCCGTGACCACTGCACTCTGCCCGTGACCACTGCACTCTGCCCCTGACCACTGAACTCTGCCCCTGACCACTGCACTCTGCCCTAAAGCAGACTATTAGCCACTGAGCCTCCGTATACTCTGCTAACCACTCAGCCGCTGTATAGTCTGCTAACCACTGAGCCCCCGTATACCCTAATAACCATAGGCTAGAATACCCGATTCTTTAGAATCGGGCCGCCATCTAGTTAATAATATTCTTTATACAACTGTAAACTATAACTAATAACATCAAACTGTATGTAAATATATATTTTTTTTAAAAAAGACAGAACAAAAAAAATTAAAAGTTAAGTTTTTTCTATATGAAATGGTAAAGAAGGTTCGCGATGCTAAATTAACTATCTGCACAAGTATAATTTACATGTCTTTTGTATAAATACTGTGCACAACTGCAACATATCACATTTGTTTTGTGATTACTTGATGTTGGACAGAAGGCACATCCGTTTCCATTTTAGGCTGGTTGCGGTGCTGGTGGAGGCCATGGGTATTGTAGCAATGCTGGTGGAAGCCGTTGGTTCACTTTCTTTAGCATGCTTTGGATCCTGTGAACAATGGTTGCCGCTCAATCATATCTAGGTGTTACTTTTCTTCCTTCGATATGTGGGCTTACCAGTGATTTTCCCCAACTCCTCTATAAAAATTCTTTTATATAGCTTATGTTTGTTCCAATTTGGGTCTATTTCACGCTATAACACAAATACATTGTATGCCAACACATCAAGAATGTTGTAAAAAAACAGTGGCCACCAATTTGTTTTGTGTTTACAGATGTAAGTGTCTATGAGTTGATCTGGAGTATCAAGTGCCCCTTTTGTGGCATTGTAATGTAAAATCATGTCCGGCTTTCTGTGGTCTCGATTATTGATTGCGCATTGTGCTCATCAGAATGGCATGTTTGTGTTTTTTGGGAATGTAAGAAACTACTGTTGTATCCTCAGTAAAATAAAACTGAATTTATCAGTGCTTTTTTCAGGTCAGCATTACACAGTAATAGAACCAATGTCTGGACAATATTTTCTATTCATTTTGCAACTCATTTGATAAATAAAAAAAGTATGAGTTTTCATGGAAAACACAAAATTTTCTGGGTGACCCCAAACTTTTGAACAGTAGATAGATGCAATATATAATCCAAAATGACATTATAATTTCTTTGTTTTACTTAAAAAATGGCTGGAGATAGAAGGCTATCGATGATTTTTGACCGAACAGTACAAGTGTAAAAAAAGAGGAACAAAAAGTAAACAAAATAAAAAATACCCATAGAAAGAACCCTCAAATGAGGAAATGTTAATTAACCACAAGTTTCAGAACTGCATAATGAATATTTTAAAAAATATCAAATTTCAAATTTTTGACCAAACAGAACAGCAGGTTTAAAGTTTGCTCAACCACATTTAGAAAAAACTGTGAAATACTGGGAGAATATAGACTGGTCAGCTGAAAGCAAAATCAAACTCTTTGGATGCTGTAATATACACCATGTTTAGAGAACAAAAGGCACTGCATATCACCCCAAAAACACCATACCAACAGTGAAGTGTGGAGGTGTGAACATCAGGGTTTTGGCATTGGCAAATTTCTATGTGATGTTATAAAATATGCCAATTGTCACTTCAGTGAGGAAGTAGATGAACTCTAGTGCCACCTATTCCCAGAGGAGCATTGTGGCTATAAGTCTCCTCATGCCGGCAGGCAGATAGATCTCCATAAGGGCATCTTTATACGCCGCAACTGCGGCGAGAATTATTGACGGCGATATGTCGCCCTGGAATTATCGCTGTCAAATTGCCTCCCAGTTGCGCCATGGAATTGGGGAATTTGGCAGCGATATGTCGCCTCGCCACGGTCGCCTGATTTCAATGCGTGCTCTGAAATCAGGCGACCGTAGCGAGGCGACATATCACCGCCAAATTCCCCAATTACATGGTATGAAATGTCTCATCTCTATCTGAACCTGCTCCTGCAATGTATGTTTCTGTCGTCAAATTGCCAAACCACTTATAGACTTGACTAAGAAGGGCAGATGTGGTTAATTGTAAGCCTGAGTCAATCCATGCCTTCTCTAAGCTGAAGGAATGTTTTTTTGACTGACTAAATATTGGCTCAGTCCTGACTGTTTTACCTCTGTAATTATGCAGACCGGTCGCCACTAGATGGCGCAGCAGCTGGGATTGGTAAGTCAATCACCCCAAACACACACCCAACACACTCCGATCCCGAGACTAGGAACTCTATGCCCAGCAAGGGGATGGTGAGAGGAGACAAATGGAGGGTGGGAAAGTTAGGACAGGACCCGGTTAGGGGAGATAACAAAAGGAGACAACACCAAGTTCAGAGAGACCAGTCAGCCAGGGGAAGTGAAGGAGTGAAGTTCAGTCAGAAGGTGAGGCGAGAACACCATCATACAAGACTGAGAGGACAAGAACCCAGCGGTCTGTGCCACCATGAGGCTTGTCCGGGTCTCGGGCTGAAAACTGTGGTGAGAGAAGGAAGGAGTCCAAGGTGTGCTTGAGTCAGTAGGGACACTAAGTGACTAGGCCGGAAACAGAGTGCCGGCTCTGCTGAAGTGGCCAGGAAGCTCTACGCTCTAACCACAAACCCCCGCGGGGTGCAGGATCTTTATGTCCTGTGACCCAACCTCCGGCGCAGTGAAAAGAAGGCTGCCATATTAGGGCTAGGGGACCCGGCAGGTCGCCCACTGAAAGCCCGTTGCCACTGGATTGTAGCTAGCGTGCGGACAGACCGAAAAGGTCCATGAAAGGAACACGAAAGGGGGTGATTGTGATGAGCCATCCTGGCTGCGTAGATCACAACGGAGCCGTATCTGTATTGTTTATAAGCTAACCATCTGCCAAGAAAGCGAGTAAACCAGGTTAAAGCTGCCGTGTGAGACTGTGATTACTGCACCTGAAGGGAGATAGACTGATTTTGTGAACCGGCAGCAGGAGACTGCTTAATTATACCGTGAACCCTGCACCCTCGACGAACCCGGTACCACAATAGACTATTCGTTTGTCCTGGGGACCTGCTCTTCCTGTGGAGAGCTGAACTACCCTCGCTGCTACTCCCATCATCCCCAGAGGTCCCGACTGCAGCAGTGGCTATACCGGCCGCATTCCACAGGTGGCATCACGATACTCTTTTATTTTTGCTTTATTTTATTCTCCATTTTTTCAATCCCCCTTTTAACTGCTCACCCGACGAGGGGATCACGGACCGCGTCATGCCACCGTGACATCCCGCAGCCCCAGACGACGACGAGAGAGCCTGGTTCCGAGTACCCCACGGTCCCCGCCAGGGGCGAGACATAATCATTGTTCCTTGTTTTCACTTACAAATCCTGATTTTGTCCTTTTACGGGTCCTCCTGGCTTAGACCCTGCTTGTATAGGGATTAAAGAGTTTCAGGGTTTCAATAGTTTTGAACAAATTGAATGGCTACTGCCACTGTCCGAGTATCTGCACGAGGGTGCCTTTATGAGTCTATGGCTTCATATAGACCTTAAATGAAAAATGAATGGACAAATGTACCAAGACATTCATGATAAAATCTGTTGGCATATAATAGGATGGTGAAGATGAAACAAGGATGGTAATCAAGGCAATGATCCTAAAGACACAGGCAAGGAAACTCTCAATTGGTTTTAGAGAAATAAAATAAAGCTGTTTGAATGGCCCAGCAAAGCACCTAACCTAAATCGAATAGAACATTTATGGAAGAAATTAAAGTTCAGAGTTTATGGAAGGAGCCCTTAGAAAAAGGGACATTACTGATTGCTTAGGTCTGAACTGTGGCACTCAATGGAATAGTGCAATGTCCCTACGGCATTGCCCCAGTTGAATGCCAATTCCGGAGGCACTCAACTGGGGCAATGCCATGTGGGTACCCCTACCCACTCCAAGCACCTAGTTAAGAAGGCATCAACCACCCCATTCTCCTAAGTCATTTGTTGAGGAAATTCAGCATGCAGATGCCATCGCTCAGGACTGGCTGCATGTGCCTAAGGCTAATGACTTCTTCGACCAATGCACGAAAGGCAAGGTGGTGGTATTTAATCAGGATAAGGGGTATGGGTTCCTAGTAGAACATGACACTAAACATCAGTGCTACATCAAATTTGAGAAGTGCAGGAGGAGGCGGACCTGGAGAGAAGTTTGCGTCAGGTGTCTCTTTGGTGGCCAGTAAAATGCACCCAAACTCACAGGGCATCTCGATTTTCCCAAAGATGGTCCTAGTCCTGTCTGTCCTAGAGGGGGTGGTTGTCCCCTAGTTACTCCATCATCCTCTCCAGCGGTGTCAATGATGGAGCGTGCTGGAGGGCAGGTGGTGGAGGAGAATGTGTTTAGAGGAGTAGCCCCTGCAACCCCTCAAGACCGTCCGGCAGCACAGTACAAGAAAGTGCGACAACCATCCAGGGCATGGATGAAAATAGTGAGAGACAATTTCACTGGACTATAGGTATGTTGGTGGGTCTACGAGACAGTGACCCGTCCCTTATTTGGCATTTTGGCCAAAGTATGACTTTTGGAGCTTGTTTTATTTCCAGTGTTTTGTTGTCCTTGACCAAGGCATGTGTTTTTATTAAAGTTCTTCTAAAATTTTGCGCTGTTTGTGCTTCCCCATACTGGGCACTCATGCCTTTGAAGTCCAACTAAAAGAGGAAAGACAAGTGCACATAGGGTTTTATCTGTGTAGAATAGAGGGGTCGTAGTCAGGTGCTACTCACCTTGTGTGGTTATGTGAGACACAAACACTAGTAGAGCCTCGATGATAAGAGACAAGGCTACAGCGAATCACACAAGAAATTTTGTTGCCACATGTGGAATGAGACGGAATGGTGAATTCAGAATCACGCTGCCTTTTACGAACCCAAGCACCAACAGCGCTTGAGGAAGACGTCTGTACGTCGAAACGCGTTGTGGTCTGGAGCTTTTTATGAATAAAGTTACGGAGATAAAGACTAAAGTATCCCGTTTCATACCTGCGCTCTACCTTAGAACCGCATATTCTATCTGAATTTTATTAACCTAATTCCATTGGGGAAAGCGGTGACAGAGCTGCAGGCGGGATAGGGTTAATGGATCAACCTGGTGTTTCCTGACCCAACCCTGGAGAGAGAGTGTGGACAGCACGAGGCCAGGAGCAGAGGCGATTGAGGATACAGGAGCACTACAGATCCAAGGCTGGCAGCCTGAGCCACAAAACTATGCTCACAATCTGGTTGTGCGGATCGGGCACAACCTTTAAGGCGCAACACTATTTTTTCTTTTTATTTTCAATTGATGTCTTAGTTTTTCAAGATCCCCATTATCCCCTTGCAGCCCCCATCATACCTTGCAGTCACCAATATCCCCATCATCTCCATGCAGCCCTCAATATCCCCATCATCCCCTTTCAGGCCCCATTATCCCCATGCAGCCCCCATTACTTACAGGTGATGTCTTATTTTCAGGGAAACACGGTAGCAAAGTTTTTTGAGTTCACTCCTTTGTGCTGGACTGTTTCTGCAAATAGGTACTTTGATACTGCCCTACAGAGAATGGTGAACAAGCCGCAGTCCTCTGGCCTGAAGGTATGAGGTATGGAATTGCAAAACACTACACTCACTGCAGTAGAACAGGTATGGCCAAGTGCAATTCTCAAGGCCGAAAACAGTGCATGTTTTCAGGATTTCACAAGGTACTGGAATAATCCAACACCTCTGCAGGTGATGAAATTAGCACCTGTACAATACTAAGAAAATCCAAAAAACATGCACTGTTTTCAGACCTTGAGGACTCTAGTTGGCTACCTCTGCCCTTGAGGTCTCTGTGGAAGACGTCCAGACCCACATTGTTTTAACTGCTTTTAATTAGTGTTTTTGTGTTGTTAGTATGTATGTAATAAAGTTTTGATTTTTTAATATCATTATGGTGTGCGTGTTTGTATATTCAGGGTCTTTCTTTACCTTGGTAAATGGTAAAGGTGACACAACACAGACAGAAAACATTTTATTAGAAATAAAACCACAAACACGTATCTGCACTACATCTTTTTTACTCCCCCATACCCATCCTCGATTCTCTGCGACGTCTTCTTGATTGGAGGCTGCAGTGAAGAACACAGTGGCTGTAAGCTGCTATTCTATAGCATGGGGGGCCCAATAACGATGGGCCCTCACCTCACTGAAAATACCAGCACCCAGATACCTAATTTTACCTTGGCTGGCGATTAATAATAGTGCAAAGCCCTACGCAAATTTTTTACTTCCACTATTTTTTTTTAACGTACTATGATCCAAGGTTAGTTGCCATACACTAATGTATATGACCACCAAGCACAGTCACCATCCAGATTCTGTAAATGCAGTCTGATTGCAACAGTCTATCACAGACGCTCTCACAGAGCATGAGCATCTGTGATTGGCTGTTGCCGGTCAGTGAAGTGAATATGCATGAACCTTCATGGGCGGGACCAGAAGTAAGTGTGAGGGAGAGTGGACCCGGAAGCAAGCAGTGAGAGACTGGTAAGATGATCTCTGTGTGTCTGTGTGTGTTTGGCAACTTTTGGACACCTTTTAAAGGTGTTTATATGTGTTTCATCTTGCCTGCCATTGATTTCAATGGTGTTTGGAAGGTTTGGTGAACAATTTGATAAACACCCTGCATCGTCGAACCAAACCGAATTCGAACACTCAAGTGTTTGCTCGTCTCTAATAAGAAAGGTAAGAAGGGGAAAGCTCTTTTACTTGTAGTTACCATTGCTTACATTTTGTGGTTGAGGTAAGTGTGCGCAAAAATGGGCGTGGCACCAGAATAGGGAGTGGTTTTAATTTGGATTGGTTTTTAAACACAGAGAACCAGTTGTTAAAAATTTGAATCCCACCTCTGCTGTAATGTATATGATTTACAAAACTAATCACAAATTTACTGCTTTCCAGGCCGACACAAACCTGGTAAAGCATGTGTAAGAATCAACAATATGAATATCACCTAATATCACAAGCGCACCACAGAGAGACTGCTCCAACCATCACAATAGGGGTGAGTTAGTTATTTGACCAAATAAAGCAGGGGAATTTTCAAGGTGATAATTTTATGTGGCCCCTGAAGGATGGTAGAAATTTCCAAATAGTCTCCAGCAAGAAGGAGGTCACCCACATCTGATATAAAGTGATAAAAGATGATTTCTGCACAACAAGGCATCTGACATGAGCCATACAGGTATAATTATTTTCAGCATTCTATAACCTGTATGCCCATATTAATAGTTTAGATAGGTCAAACAGACTCCAATTAATTAATTTAAAGCAAAAACGCACGGTAGAAAAGTGCATTATTTACGCATGCAACAATGTAGAAAAAAGCATTGCGGATTTTGGTGCGTTTTTTTCCAGATAATGCAGAACATTTCTGGACCAAATCTGCAGTGGGGGCACATGTCCTAATCCCTACCTTATGCTGTCCTCAGATTACATAGCAAAAACCTGCTGACAGATTGCCTTTAAGAATTATAGAACACCATGTACAGTCTTTATAATAAGTTTGTCCTATTCCAGGAACAGCACTTTTGTAATATTATAATATTATATTAATATTATAATATAATATTAATTAATATTAATTAATATAATATTATAATAGTATATTATAATCTTAGGTTTCTAGCACTTTATGGCTGACAATAGCCTTCACTTCTCTGAACAACAATGGATGGGTGGACAGACCTCAAATGTTTGATCCACAAGAAGCAGAACATATTCTAGTACTAGTTGTGAAGCTGTTCTGTGGTTGATACTCATTGATATACAGGATATTCTAAAATTAATTAATTAAGGACAAACGTATTTATAATAAATATGTGCAAAAATGTAAGGTATTATATAATGTATGTATGCTACATTATAACTCTTTGTAAAGAAACGACATGTAGCCATTTTATGATTTTTACTATCCAGTTCCTTTACACTTATCTAGTTTGAGCATAGTCTGGACACCAGATGATTCCTTCGAACAAAACTCGTTACTGCTCACTGTGTTCAATATTGTTAAAGAATGAGGTCCATTTATTCACATTTTGATGCTGTCTGTTGGCAAGCACATAACATTGCCAGATGCGGACAAAGACATAATATATGTTCTTTAGATCTAGAGGAGATTTTCTACCCTTTTATCTTTGAAGCAGTGGAGACTAACTGCATAGTTCATAATAACTGAGAAAATAAACAAGGAATCAAAGCAAAATACAACCACTACAGTGAATGGAATTAGCAGAAAATGTTATGTTGTGATGGAGGAGAGGTTTACGAGGAGTGATGAAGAATGCGTCTCTGAAGGTCCAATAAAACAAAACAAAAATACATAAAGTATAAGGAAAGGAAAGAGACGGGATTCTTCATTTACCCACTGCTGCCAGGTCTGCTAACTTGGTGGCCATAGTGGAGAAAGGTAGTCTATGCAGATTCACCTTGCACATGAGAATGAGGTACAGCTTAGCCATTGAAGCTTTGTCTATGCCACATTTGTACTCGATGCACAGAGTATATCCAGGGGCGTACCTACAACAGGTGCAGGGGTTGCGATCGCACCCGGGCCCTGCAGCCTAGGGGCCTCAAAAGTCCCTTTGGCCTATAAAAAAAGGCTAATACTATTAAAGATTTGCAATAATTGGGGGCCCCGTTGGAGCTTTCGCATCGGGGCCTCAAGTTACGCCACTGAGTATACAGTTAGGGCCAGAAATATTTGGACAGTGACACAATTTTGGCGAGTTGGGCTCTGCATGCCACCACATTGGATTTGAAATGAAACCTCTACAACAGAATTCAAGTGCAGATTGTAACGTTTAATTTGAAGGGTTGAACAAAAATATCTGATAGAAAATGTAGGAATTGTACACATTTCTTTACAAACATTCCACATTTTAGGAGGTCAAAAGTAATTGGACAAATAAACATAACCCAAACAAAATATTTTTATTTTCAATATTTTGTTGCGAATCCTTTGGAGGCAATCACTGCCTTAATTCTGGAACCCATTTACATCACCAAACGCTGGGTTTCCTCCTTCTTAATGCTTTGCCAGGCCTTTACAGCCGCAGCCTTCAGGTCTTGCTTGTTTGTGGGTCTTTCCGTCTTAAGTCTGGATTTCAGCAAGTGAAATGCATGCTCAATTGGGTTAAGATCTGGTGATTGACTTGGCCATTGCAGAATGTTCCACTTTTTTGCACTCATGAACTCCTGGGTAGCTTTGGCTGTATGCTTGGGGTCATTGTCCATCTGTACTATGAAGCGCCGTCCAATCAACTTTGCAGCATTTGGCTGAATCTGGGCTGAAAGTATATCCCGATACACTTCAGAATTCATCCGGCTACTCTTGTCTGCTGTTATGTCATCAATAAACACAAGTGACCCAGTGCCATTGAAAGCCATGCATGCCCATGCCATCACGTTGCCTCCACCATGTTTTACAGAGGATGTGGTGTGCCTTGGATCATGTGCCATTCCCTTTCTTCTTCCCATCATTCTGGTACAGGTTGATCTTTGTCTCATCTGTCCATAGAATACTTTTCCAGAACTGAGCTGGCTTCTTGAGGTGTTTTTCAGCAAATTTAACTCTGGCCTGTCTATTTTTGGAATTGATGAATGGTTTGCATCTAGATGTGAACCCTTTGTATTTACTGTCATGGAGTCTTCTCTTTACTGTCGACTTAGAGACAGATACACCTACTTCACTGAGAGTGTTCTGGACTTCAGTTGATGTTGTGAACGGGTTCTTCTTCACCAAATAAAGTATGCGGCGATCATCCACCACTGTTGTCATCCGTGGACGCCAAGGCCTTTTACAGTTCCCAAGCTCACCAGTCAATTCCTTTTTTCTCAGAATGTACCCAACTGTTGATTTTGCTACCCCAAGCATGTCTGCTATCTCTCTGATGGATTTTTTCTTTTTTTTCAGCCTCAGGATGTTCTGCTTCACCTCAATTGAGAGTTCCTTTGACCGCATGTTGTCTGGTCACAGCAACAGCTTCCAAATGCAAAACCACACACCTGGAATCCACCCCTGATCTTTTAACTACTTCATTGATTACAGGTTAACGAGGGAGACACCTTCAGAGTTAATTGCAGCCCTTAGAGTCCATTGTCCAATTACTTTTGGTCCCTTGAAAAAGAGGAGGCTATGCATTACAGAGCTATGATTCCTAAACCCTTTCTCCGATTTGGATGTGGAAACTCTCATATTGCAGCTGGGAGTGTGCACTTTCAGCCCATATTATATATATAATTGTATTTCTGAACATGTTTTTGTAAACAGCTAAAATAACAAAACTTGTGTCACTGTCCAAATATTTCTGGCCCTAACTGTATCTACTCAAGGGTGAAAGCATCAGGATCTTGTAAAGTTACTAAACTCATAATGTTGTTCTCTTGTAAAATAAGAGGTGTAAAAGAGCTCACAAATACACAAGCACACACACGTAAACATTACCTTGAGTGGTTATGTAAGGGATTATAATTAGTGCAATTGTATTTTATTTGTACATTTAGAAATATATCTGTATAAGTACAAAATGAATTCAACGAAAGTTGGTACACTCTGTAAAATGTAAAGAAAACAAGAATGCAATAATTTGTAAATCTCGTATAGCCAGATTTTATTCACAACAGAACACAAACAGATATCAGAAGCTATATGTTTAATTAAAGTTAACTTATTTAGAAATTTATAGCAGCAACACTTCTCAAAATAGTTTGGATAACGTGATGAAATAGCTGGAAAAGTAAGTGTGGTGTCACATATGCATTTATCAGAATCCGGTGGTGATCTGGCTCTTTTTTAAAACCATAATGCAAACCAGATCCGGTTGGTGCCCATTGAGTTTCAATGAGCATTCCGGCTTGTGCGTTTGCATTCAGTTGCATCCAGTTTCTGCCTTTTCTAACCCTCTACAGAAATGCAAAATGTAGTGTTTTTTGAGGGCCTTAAAAAAACAGACCTGACCAGATCCAATGTAATCCAGCATAAATTAAAATGGAAGTCAATGGGCCCTGGATCCGTTTTTACCAAATCACGCAGGATCCGTATGACTACTGAGCATGTGAGTCTCACTAGAAGATAGATAGGTAGATAGATAGATAGATAGATAGATAGATAGATAGATAGATAGATAGACTGTGTGCAGAATTATTAGGCAAGTTGTATTTTAGAGGATTATTTTTATTAATGATCAACAACTATGTTCTCAATCAACCCAAAAGACTCAAATATCAAAGCTTAATATTTTTGGAAGTTGGAGTGGTGTTATTTTAGATTTGGCTATCTTAGGAGGATATCTGTTTGTGCAGGTAACTATTACTGTGCAGAATTATTAGGCAACTTAATAAAAACCAAATATATTCCGACTTGTTTATTTTCACCAGGTAAACCAATATAACTGCACAAAAAACATTTCTGACCTGCAAAAACAAAACACAAAAAAGTTAGGGTCCAATATAGCCCCCTTTCTTTATGATGACACTCAGCAGCCTTCCATCCATAGATTCTGTCAGTTGCTTGATCTGTTTACGATCAACATTGCGTGCAGCAGCCACCACAGCCTCCCAGACACTGTTCCGAGAGGTTTACTGTTTTCCCTCAATGTAGATCTCACATTTTAGGAGGGATCACAGGTTCTCTAAGGGTTCAGATCAGGTGAACAAAGGGGCCATGTCATTATTTTTTCTTCTTTTAGACCTTTACTGGCCAGTCACGCTGTGGAGTAGTTGGATGCATGTGATGGAGCATTGTCCTGCATGAAAATCATGTTTTTCGTGAACAATATTGACTTCTTGTACCACTGCTTGAAGTTGTCTTCCAGAAACTGGCAGTGGGTCAAGGAGTTGAGCTTCACTCCATCCTCAACCCGAAAAGGTCCCACAAGTTCATCTTTGATGATACCAGCCCATACCAGTACCCCACCTCCACCTTGCTGGCGCCTGAGTCGGAGTGGAGCTCTCTGCCCTTTACTGATCCAGCCTCTGGCCCATCTGGCCCATTTAGAGTCACTCTCATTTCATCAGTCCAGGAAACCTTTGAAAAATCAGTCTTAAGATAATTCTTGGCCCAGTCTTGACGTTTTATCTATGTTTCTTGTTCAAAAGTGGTCGTTTTCCAGCTTTCTTTACCTTGGCCATATCCCTGAGTATAGCACACCTTGTGCTTTTTGATACTCTAGTAACGTTGCAGCTCTGAAATATGGCAAAACTGGTGGCAAATGGCATCTTGGCAGCTTCACACTTGATTTTCCTCAATTCATGGTCAGTTATTTTGTGCCTTTTTTTGCCCAACACGTCTCTTGTGACCCTCTTGGCTATTTGCCATGAAACGCTTGATTGTTCAGTGATCATGCTTCAAAAGTTTGTCAATTTCAAGACTGCTGCATCCCTCTGCAAGACATCTCACAATTTTGGACTTTTCAGAGCCCGTCAAATCTTTCTTCTGACCCCTTTTGCCTAAGGAAAGGCTTTTGCCTAATAATTAAGCACACCTTATATACCTCATTACAGAGATGCACATCACCTGATTTACTTAATTGGTAATACAGCTTGGAGTAGGACAACATGTATAAAAAGTATCATGTGAGCAAAATACTCATTTGCCTAATAATTCTGCAAACAGTGTAGATAGATAGATAGATAGATAGATAGATAGATAGATAGATAGATAGATAGATATTACCAGTCTCCACATCTCACGCTGCTTGCTTCCGGGACCGCTCATAAAGCTTCATGAATATTCACTGCACTCAACTGCAACAGCCAGTCACAGATGCTCACTCTCTGCGAGAGCGTCTGATTGTCATTGGCACTCAGACTGCGCTCACACAATCTGTAATGGTGTCTGTGCTTGTTTAACTTATATATTAGTGTATGGTAAGCAACCTGCCATCGTAGTGTGTAAAATAAATAAATAATGGAAAAAAATTGTGTAGGGGTTTCCCGTATTTTTCATTCTCAGCACAGATAAAGCGAACAACTGCGGGCTGCCACCCTCGGCTGCCTAGTTTTACCCTGGCTGGAAATTAAAAATAAAGGGTAGCCCATTTTTTTAAGATTGTGTCAATAATTTGAAAAATTAATGGGCTTCACCCTATTTTTCATTGCCAGCCAAGGTAAAACTAAGAAGCTGAGAGCTGGTATCTTTAGCGTGGGGGCAAAATAACTATGGAATAGCAGCCGGCATCCACCTCAGAAATTGGGGCATTCATTAGAAGTGCCAATTCCTGGTACTTTACCGAGCTATTCTTGATGCCCAAGTGCAGTAGCATCATTGTGATAGAAGGAGTTAATGACAGCTGAATATTGACAGCTTGTCATTAAGTCCAAATTGGTAATGGTCAGGCCTCTATGAAACCTGCCCATTACCAATCCAGTAAATGAACAGTTAATAAACACAGACACACATGTGGTGTCCCTCTGGGTAGGCGCCACAGAGAGGTATTACACTCGGACAATAAATGTGTTATCTGTGTAAGTTGTCGGCTTAGCGTTTAACCTTTGGAGTCTCAAGTTACACACACATAGGACTAGGCCACCTTAGTATAGGGGGACTGATTATTTAGTAGGTCCCAAAAGGGGGTAGAGCCTAGGTTAGAGTAGTAAGAGTTGACTGACAGTTACCTCAGACAGTGCTGGGAAGGCAGTCAGGGAGGACGTGCCTGACAGCACCGCTGACAGGAGGGATCCCCATCTTTAAGAGGGGACCCAGGACAGAAGGAAATGGACCAGAACCGGTTGGAGCCGGCTGGTAACATTTGAGGAACACCGGCAGCACGGGAAGCCGAGGCGGTCAGCAATCTATCTCTGGCTGCAAACCGATGAGCTGCGGGCCCACAAGCACCGGGTTGCCGTTAGCACCACAAAAGGCACCTCACCCCTCAGGACTGAAACCAGTTCAGTACACTATAGGTAATGGGCCGAATTCTGGAGGCAGGAGAAGAGATAGGGGAACACTCCTGTGCGTACCGATAAGGAACAAACCTTACCTATTAGCTACAGACTGTGGGACTGGCGGGAGAGCTCTGCAAGGGTGGTAAATAGTGAGAAGAACAGTTTAGACCCCGAAAGACTTGAGAAAGAACATCTGGAGACTCCATAAGGGGGATCTTGAATCGTCAACATTCACCTGTTAAACCAGACTGTACCGCGTTTCACCTTAACATCTGCCGGTACCCAGTAAAGTGGAGTTAGAGTTGAACTGGTCTCTGTCATTCTTCTCGCCGGTGCCTGGAGGGCTCAAACACCATCAGCAGCATCTCATCAGAGGGGTAAGAACACACGTCTATGCAGAGTGATTGCAGGCTGACAAGTGACTATGACAGTCAGGGTTCACCTCATGTCATAGCTCAGGCTATGACCTGAGGTGAACCCTGCTGTCAAAGCCGAACTCTGCCTCCGGAGATTGCCGACTGCCGGCAGAACAGTGAATAAACCGGAAGTCATTAACTTCCGGTTTATTCACTGCTCTGCCAGCGCTCGGAAATCTCCGGCGGCCGGCGGCAGAGTTCGGCTTTGACAGCAGGGTTCACTTCAGGTCATAGCCTGAGCTATGACCTGAGGTGAACCCTGACTGTCATAGTCACTTGTCAGCCTGCAATCACTCTGCATAGATGTGTGTGTCTATGCAGAGTGATGTAGCAGTGCTGAGATTGTCATTTCTCAGGCTGCACTTGCTCTGCAAAGACGTGCATCTATGCAGAGCGATGTAGCCTTGCTGAGATTGCGCTTATGGATATGTCGGATCGAAGAGGATTTTTTTTATAAAATTGGAGTCACTAAATGTCTTTTTTGTTTTATTTCTAATAAAATATTTTTTTCTCTGTGTTGTGTTTTTTTTTTACATAATTTACCAGAAATTCATGGCGGTAATGTCTACTATTGGCGTGACCGCCATGAATTTCAGGCTTAGGGTCAGCTGATAATACAAAGCTGGCCCTAACACCTTTATTACCCAGTGACCAACCGCACCACGGCCCTGGAAGAGTTGGGTTCAGCGCCA
Source organism: Allobates femoralis (assembly GCA_033576535.1). Lineage (NCBI taxonomy): Eukaryota > Metazoa > Chordata > Amphibia > Anura > Aromobatidae > Allobates > Allobates femoralis. The sequence continues at coordinate 575,890,445 of JARQOC010000003.1, forward strand.
GAAAATGGCGCTTCAATGAACGCGCCATTTTCTGGGGCGGCTGCGGGCTGCCATTCGCAGCGGGAGGTACCCAGAAAGCTTGGGCCTCACTGCGCTGCGGATTCCAGCCCCCAGCTGCCTAGCTGTACCTGGCTGGACATAGAAATAGAGCGGAGCCCCACTCATTTTTTTAAAATTATTTTATGAAATTTATGAAATAATAAAAAAATAAGGGCTTCCCGATATTTCTGTGTCCAGGCAGGTCCAAATAGTCAGCTGGGGGTTGGTGGCAGCCCATTGTCGCCTGCTGTGTGGTCCAAGTTTTGGGCCGCCTACAGTAGTGATAGCGGCCGTGCTTTGCGACCGCCGCCGTTCTATGCGGCCGCTGTTGTCGCGACGACAGAGAGAAGAAGACGGCAGGCGGGCCGCAGAGGACGGTGAGTGAAGCAGACCACCCCCTTTCCCCGCCTCCTCAGTTCGGGGCTGCAATACCAATAGTGCCACCCAGGGTATCATCCACCAGCCAGACCCTGCTGACAGCAGGATCCTCCGCTCCCCCTGCAGCCTCCCCACCCGATCCTAAGTTAGGATAGGGTGGGGAGGCAGTGGGGGAGCAGAGGATCCTGCTGTCAGGAGGCAGGGAAGCTGTCAGCGGCTGTCAGCATTGTTTAAAAGCTGGCGGCTTTTAACCGCTGGTTTTTAAACAATGAAATGGGGAATTGCAGATTTTTTCTCTGCTGCCAGACCTCTTTATAGGGTCCAGCAGTAGAGGAATTGCAGAGGAATTGCATTTCCCATTGCTTTACATTGGACTCGTTACTCTGCGAGTAATCGTTAGGAAACTCGCAGAGTAACGAGTAGAGTGAGTACCCTACTATTTGGCGAGTACTGAGTAGTAACGAGTAGACTAGCTCATCCCTAGCCAATACCCCTTCTTATTCATTACGTGGGTGTCAACCACTGACAGCACTAAAAGAAAGTGGTATAACACTGGTCTAATTTTTTTCTTTTTATTTTTGATCTAAGAGTTTTTGCTGATTTTAACTTAATGAAAGATGCTGACTCCAGATATGAAGTAAAAAATATGTAATGTGTCAAATTTTTTCACGAAAGAGAAATGTTTGATCAACCCCTTGTGAGGTAGCGTTTACTGAGTGTGTAGGGGAACACAAACTTGGTTACACAATTAGCACATGTAGCAACAGTTTCTATATAAACAAGTCCAGCTGGTTTATCAAAGGCATTGTAACACCAACTATAGTACAGTTCATCGCAATGCCTCATCAGGAATGGTACACATACAGTCCAGAACTTTCTCAATGGTAGTTATACGTGCCTGTCTTCGGATATATAGTCTTTTACCTTTGCAGGGTCTAGCCACTTCTATCAGCTCTGCTCTGTCAGAGCTGTAGATTTCAGGCTAAGCACACATGGTCTCTAGTTCTTGTGTCTTCTAGGATTGACTGCTTACCAAGCACAGAGACCCAGTCTCCTTACTTTGTGTCTTTCAAAGCTCCGAGGCCAGCTCCACTCTCATGCATGCTTGGTTGCCATGTGCAGGAAGAGTGCAGGACCTTGCTTACCTCACAGTCATGTGATGCAACATGAGTCTCATTATATCCATGACTATGGGAGGGAGGTATGTGGATGTTTTGTCTCTCTTATCACTACTGAACATCCTGTGAAAAAAAGCCCTTTAAAATAATAATAAAGTAAGATTGCTGGTACTACAAGTCCCAGGCAAACTATCTGGCTTCACGTAGCGACAGATCTCCGTCTGTGCGAACATACCAGCCACATGCATTGTCGGTATACCTCACATACCCTCCCTCCTGTTCAAACTAGTAGGAAGGAACACTTGCCATCAAACCAGGGCACCACGACAGGGCATCCATCTTATCGTGCCTAGCAGTTGAAAGCACCATGTCAGTCGACTACAAGCGTCAACTCTTTGACCATGAGTCATCTCATTCCATAGGGACCTACAGTCTATCACTGTCACACATATTTTCAGTGTGAATAACTCACTATCAGAATTTATCAACTCACTTTTCCGAGTGGTAACTTTGTCTGACCTTCCTCACCCCCAGCGGTCAATACAGTAGTGCAAGTCACTTGCCTCTGTATCTAGGGTCAGGTCTGACTCTCTCCTGACATGTACCCTACTGGGTCTTTTGGGTCTCTCAGTCTTGCATCACTGGAGGGTTCACTGCTTTCAACCCGACTACGCCCACTTTTCTCCAAATGTCTTTGATGATCTCTAAGTTGTCGTCATTCACCTTTCTTAGCTAGAAACCCATCATCGCCTTTGTCCCTTGTTAATATTACTTTTTACAGATCATCACAGATTTCTTCGCCATAAGGTGTCATGTTGAATTTCCAGTGACCAGTATAAGAGTGTGTGTGAACGATAACAACAAATTTAACTCATCTGCTCCCCATTCATGCCTGAGATCTTGTAACATTAACGAGTCATTTGACATCAAAGAGGGAAAATGGTTAATTGGGCACAATATGCTCATTTTCACTATGAGGGGTATACTAAGGTGTAACTGTTGTTTACATTTTTATTTACCAGTAATGTAGAGCAAGCAAATAAAATCAACTTTCACTTATACATTATTAATGAAGTCAGGAAGGAAAGAATTAAAAAAACCTTCCACAAGATGTCCTCAGAAGGCTGTGTGTGAAGGTTATTCTCAGTCACATCTGTCTTCAGGGGGCGTGGCCTAAGCTGCATTCACAAGACAGATAAGAAATTACCTCATGGCGGCACCCTGGTGAGCTCAAACGGCTGCTGGGAGATCTTATCTGACTTCTCCATTCACATGACCCTGCTGGATGATATCACAGAGCACAGAGCAGAGGCCATGTGAATGGAGAAGTCAGATAAGATCTCCCAGCAACTGTTTGAGCTCAGCAGAATGCGGGCATGAGGTAATGTGACAGTGGTCTTTTCTGTATTGTGAATGCATCTTAGGCCACACCCCCTGAAGATGGTGGTGACTAAGAATGAGCTTCACACACAGTCTGCTGAGGACATCTTGTGGAAGGTTTTTTTAATGCTTTCCTTACTGATTTCATTATTAATGTATATATGAAAGTTGATTATATTCACTTGCTATACATTACTACTAAATAAAAATTTAAAAGACGGTTACACTTTAAAGTTTGTTCCAAGCGGTTTAGTCATTATTGGTTGTGTGTTGAGTTATTCAGGGGGTACACCAAATTTACACTGTTATACAAGCTGTACACTGACTACTTTACATTGAATGAAAGTGTGATATCATCAGTGTTGCCCGTGAAAAGAAATAATAAAACATTTACAAAATTGTGAGGGGGTGTACTCACTTTTGTGATGTACTGTGTGTTGTATTATTTTGATACTCTTTACTCCTTGATGATCTTGACTGCCCTTTAGCACTGTGTGACCCATGTTTTAACTGACTTTTAAACACAATAAAGATTATTATTTTATATACTATTGTGCAGTTATCTATGGATAAAGGCTCCCATTAAGAGGTAGACATGGCTGTCATTGCATTGGGTGTACTGACAAAAGGCACTATGATTGATATTTAAATGGTTAATCTGGCAAAAAAAACATGTTAACCTGTGTAAAAAATTGTGTTCCCAAAATGGCTGTAGATTAGATACCAAAATTACCATGCTTTATGGGGTTACTTAATTTGTGGAAAAAAAAAAGAAAGGAGGGCTGCCAGATTATCATCTTTTTATTGCTGAGCAACATAAATATTTGCTTAAATGTTGCAAGATCAATAAATATTATTGCTTAAAGAACTATATGTTGCGATTATTTCAAATCAAAAGCTCCTGCTCCTGCTGCAACTTTCTTTTATTGAGCTGTAATGGTGTTCATTTCCACAAGATGGCGACTTCATATTGGTAATGTCTTGTTAGATAGGTGTATTTCATGTCCATGTTCCTTTCTGTGAATGGATCTCTGAGATTCCGAATTTACAATCATCTCCGTTTCTCATCTTGCTTTAGTTTACAGCACAAAGACTAAATACAATTTAAAAAATGGCAGATAATATTGACACAATCTGTTATACATAGTCACCTCTATATTCATGCTCTGATCCCATACAGATGCTCTGGCATTGCCATGCTGTTTTTTTTTTTCAGGCTTCCTGCCATCCAACATGAGACCACTATAGCAAATGAATGGCCTCCGTGGCCATATGTTGTTCTTCTGGTATCACTGCTCTGCACTGGATTTAACAATGTGCACTTTTTAGAAAAATGTTAGGACAACTCTTGTTTTATTAATATTTCCCCCCATAGTCTACTAGTTCTTATGTAAGACAAGTAACAGATGAAACACAGTAAAGTCCAAACAGTTGAGCCTGTATGATTGTGCCATCCAAGTATGCTATCCATGATAATAATGATACACAAGGCAAATCAATGGACCAAACGGTTTTACTCTGCATAAGATGTGAGTTCACACTGGCCTCAAAATAGAAAACACAACAAAAATACCTTGCCATCTGTCAGCGACGTGAATTGACATGGACAGAATCAAGCAGAACCGGACCCCCAACAGAGAACATCATACCATGGGATGCCCTGAAGGCTAGCATCCTGTAGTTGCCTCTTCACTGCAGACGCTGACACTGGCATTTTGCAGGTACTATTTAATGAAGCTGCCAGTAAAGGAGCTGTGAGGCGTTGATTTCTCAAACTAGAGACTCTAATGTACTTGTCTTGTTGCTCAGTTGTGCAGCTAGGCCTCCCACTTCTCTTTCTATTCTGGTAACAGCCTGTTTGTGCTCTCCTCTGAAGGGAGTAGTACACACCATTGTAGGTAATCTTCAGTTTCTTGGCAACTTCTCACATGGAATAGCCTTCATTTCTAAGATCAAGAATAGACTGTCGAGTTTCACATGAAAGTTCTCTTTTTCTGGCCATTTTGAGAGTTTCATAGAACAAACAAATGCAATGCTTCAGATTCTCAACCAGCTCAAAGGAAGGTCAGTTTTACAGCTTCTTCATTCAGCCAAACCATTTTCAGCTGTGCTAACATACGTAAACAAGGATTTTCTTGGGTTTTCTAAACATCCATTAGCCTTCTTACACAGTTAGCAAACACAATGTACCATTAAAACACTGGAGTGGTGGTTGTTGGAAATGGGCCTCTATACACCTATGTAGATATTGCATTAAAAACCAAATGTTAGCAGCTAGAATAGTCATTTACCACATTTACAATATATAGAGTGTATTTCTGAATCATTTAATGTTAGCTTCATTGAAATAAATGTGCTTTTCTTTCAAAAATAAGGAAATTTCTAAATGAACCCAAAGTTTTGAACAGTAGTGTAAGTGCGTAAGCTGTCCCACTAGTGACAAGGTGACCTATCGGGACAGTCCTGCCTAACATTAATACTAATACCTTGCCATATGTCAGCGACTTGAATTGAAAAGGACAGAATCAACAGAATTGAGCCCCAACAGAGAACACCATGCCATGGGATGCCACACATTATATCATGTCCAGCTGAAAGGTAGGCCACACCTATGATTGCAGGACTGTAACAAAACATGAATAAATAAAATCGGGGCTGCAACTAAGGTGATACAATGCAGTGGTGCGAGTTCACACTGGCCTCAAAATGTTTTATTGCAGTCCTGCGATCATAGGTGTGGCCTACCTTTGAGCTGGAGATGATATAAGGTATGGCATCCCATGGCATGGTGTTCTCTGTTGGGGCCCGGTTCTGCTTGATTCTGTCCTTGTCAATTCCCGTCGCTGACAGATGGCAAGGTATTAGTATTAATGTTAGTCAGGACTGTCCCGATAGGGTCACCTTGTCGCTGGTGGGACAGCTTATGCATTTATATGAGCATATCTATGTCACTAAGTACCCTATTATGTTTTTGCACTATAGCATTTTTACTTTTTTCGTTTTTTAGGGTGCTTGCTCATTTGATGCTTTTTTGTTGTGTTTTCTATTTTGAGGCAAGTGTGAACTTGCACCACTGCAGAGTATCACCTTTGTTCCAGCCCTGGTTTTATTTATTAATGTCTTGTTGCAGTCCTGCAATCATAGGTGTGGTCTACCTTTGAGCTGGACACGATATAATGTCATGATAGCATGATGTTCTCTGTTGGGGTCCGCTTCTGCTTGATTCTGTCCTTGTCAATTCACATCGCTGACAGATGGCAATATATTAATATTAATGTTAGTCAGAACTCTGCCTATAGGGTCACCTTGTCGCTGGTGGGACAGCTTACGCATTTATATGATCATATATATGTCACTAAGTACCCTAATTATGTTTTTGCACTATAGCATTTTTACTTTTTTCATGTTTAGGGTGTTTGCTCATTTGATGCTTTTTTGTTGTGTTTTCTGCATAAGATGTGCAAAGAAGCTTTTATAAACCAAAGTCAAGGTGGGAAGGAGAAAAGTGGAGTCTTACATACCACTATATGATTACCAAACTACTGCACTTATGTTATCAGTGAAAGTTGTGGCCTTGATCAAGTTCATCAATGAGCACCACTGCTGGCATGAAACTTCCTTGTGGATTACAACTATGAATAAAGATGAGTGGATCCAGATTCTGGGGTTCAGTTGGACTTTAGATAAAGTTATGTTCTGAACCAAAACCTCATCAGAAGTCACTGATTGGGCAGTTTAGCTCTCTGCTCACATACTGCCAGCAATAAACAAAGTAATTCCAGGGGAGGGAGGGCGGTGGTTTTGTCTTTTTCTGGTACACACTACATCTGATAAATCAGATTTTATCCCCAGTGTGATCCATTCAAACACTACAAGCGGCTCGCACTTCACCGAGCACCGCGTGTACCCGAACACAGCGATGATCACTCCAGTGTTTTGTGTACGTAAAGCACCTTAAAGCCGAACTCGAACACTGATTTATATGTAAAGTCTGTGTTTGGCCCGAACACCAAACTTTAAAGTTCAGGTCTGCTCATCTCTATCTATGATCCTTTTTATCACCACAGCAATACAAATTTGGGACTAGATTGATTTGGTTAATGTGGCGCCCCACTGGTCGGTTCGCCGTGAAGGGGTACTGCACCCAGACAAGCGTGTGCATTATCCCTGTGGCCAGTGAAGGGGGAGGTTTGTATGTGGCTTTCATCTTGCATCCACACACCTAGCTCAGGGGGCCAATTGGTTAAACCCATTACCAGAGTAACCGGTCCCAGTGGGAGGTTATATAGGTGGGTAGTGGAGAGTGGGAACAGAGTAGAAGAGAGTGAAGAACGAGGAGTAGAAGAGAGGTCGAGAAGGACCCTTCAGGGGATGTACAGGGAGGGCACCCAGAAAGAGTGTTGACCCAGATGAGAAAAGGGGAGCCTGAGGGTGTGTACTAACACCCGGCGTCAGACCATCTACCGAATGGTCTGGGAGGATCCCAGTCCACTGAACGGAGTACCGGCTTCGGGAGTGGTGCAGGCAAGTCTAACTCTGAGCCACCAAAACCGGTCAGACTGAGGAGTCTTCAGCCTCCCGGTCACCTGTAACAGTAGCCAAATAAGGAGCCAGGACCAACTGAAAATCCCCAGAGGTGCGGCAATCCGTAGAAGGTTCCTACACAAGCGTAGAGTTACAGAGGAGAGCAGGAGGTCAGGTTGGGCTCCACGCAGGCCAGACTTCAATACTAGGAAGGACGGAGGGCGAAGCCGAGAGAAACATCTTGAGAGCCACAGACGAACACCCCAATCATTGGTCACTACCCAGGCCAGCTACCCGTGACTGTAGGCAATCCGTAGAAGGTTCCTACACAAGCGAAGAGTTACAGAGGAGAGAGCAGGAGGTCAGGTCGGGCTCCACGCAGGCCAGACTTCAATACTAGGAAGGACGGAGGGCGAAGCCGAGAGAAACATCTTGAGAGCCACAGACGAACACCCCAATCATTGGTCACTACCCAGGCCAGCTACCCGTGACTGTAGGCCTGTTGCCGAACTTGAAAGTGACCAGTAAACGCGTACAGAGACTGAGCTACATGTGGTGTGTTGTTTTTTCTCATTGTGAGGGATCAGACAGCTTCTCACCTGCAGAGCCGCCTTCCAGTTAATACAGCATCACTGCCCTGGGGACACTGCTCTACCTGCAGGGAGCAAGACCAACTGGCTACCATAACACTATCCCCAGAGGTCTGAAGTAGTGCTGGTGTCATCATCAGAAACTGCTGGTGGCCTCACGAACAATACACTTTTATTATTTTCATTTCAACACTTTTTAGTGACCACCAGGGCTACGGTCCCGGACATCGACCACCGGTGACAGGATCCTGCAGCAACACTCAGGATCTGAGTACCCCCAACCCCTGGGTGATTCATTAAGACTGGAGCAAAGCTATAAGTGTAAAGGAAGTGAATTGTCTAAAAGATCAATAGCACGAAGTGTTGCTTCTAGAAGGACTTAGGAGGGCACCGTGTGTAGCTCCTCCTTGTTGTTCATATATAAAGTGAATTTGTACAATAAGCCTCAGCGCTATACTATTCCTTAATATCAAATAAAAAACACTTTCTTTAAAAGTATAACTCTTGTTATGGGATGTTTATTGAATTATTAAAAATGTCTTTAAAAAATCATTACCAATATTAGTGATAAAACAGTATAAGGTTAAAAAGGGTATTTCTATATTCAGACATAAAAGGTCCACTTCCAATGGATCACTGTGTTATCCGTGCAAATGACTGGTTTTATGTAACCTGGAAATAAAAAATGTGTTTCTTTAGGTTATGAGTTTTTGCGTACTTATTATTATGTAATATTAAGGACACACTCTATTAAGAACGAACATCTTTCCTCTGGGGGAGTTGTGAGCGTAGTTCATATGACTCTTGTTAGTAAATGTCTTGATTATGGTTATTTGATGTCTGCAAGGAAGAAATGTATGAATATACTGTGTGTCCAATCTTCTTCGTTGCTGAACTATTAAGAGATCTATGGGGTAATACCTTTAATATATTGGTGGTTGGAATAATAACAGCTTTTGTCCGGTGACTGGTTATTGTCCAATTATAGATCTAAAAAATTAATATATTCAGAATTTTCTATGATATATAGTTACAATATCTCCATTGAATTAATGAGTCCTGTACCTTTAAAAACCTCAGGACCTCTAGACTGTGCCATGGCTTCTTATTTGCTATCGGATAACTCTATGAAAATGTCTTACTATAAAAAAATAGTACAACTTATAGCATATCCCATTTATTTAAATTTAAATTAATAGGTCCTGTACCTTTAAGAGTTAAAGATTTTTAGGGTGTGTGATGATTTCTAGCTTAGTATTGGGTACCTCTGAAAAACCACACCATTAAAAAATAAATACCTTAATTCAGTACTTAACATATATCCCAATCTGCCAGCTGACATTAGCAATAGGGCTTGATGTCAGCTGTCAAAAAAGCTGATATCAACCCCTTTATTACCTAGCCTGCTACCGCTACACGGCAGCTGAAAGAGTTGGATAACCGCCAGTTTTGGTGTCTCTCATAGAGGCGCTAATTCTGGGGCATCTGCTGACTGCAATTTTCAGTGTGGGGGCCCCAGAACGCTTGGGCCCTACCATGCTGAGAATTCCAGCCCCCTAGCTGCCTGGGTTACCTTAGCTGGCAATAAAAAATATGGTGGAGCCCACGCCAAATTTTTTTAAAATTATTTATTTAAAAAAAAAAAAAAAAAAATAGGGCTCTCCTGTAGTTTTCATTGCCAGTGTAGGTAACACTAGGCAGTGGGGGTTGGCAGCCAGAAGATGCTTGGTTTATCTGCACTGGCAAGAGAAAATACAGCAAAGCACTACACATTTTTAGCCAGGAAGCACAGAAACAGGTTTTTAAGTAAAAATACATTTATTTACATACATTACACACAGGGGGAAGACAGCTCAATGGGCAGAGCCAGGGCTGCCACTAGGAATTTCGGGGCCCCCTAAGAGGCAAAATTTTGGGACCCCCTGAGACTCCACCCAATCTCCGCCTCCACCAATTTCCACCCAGGCCCCACCTCCATCCAGGCTCCGCCTCCACCCCTCGAACCTTCCATTATTTCACCGCCCACTATTGGAAAAAACTCCCTTTCTGCACCACGTCCTCCCCAGTCACATATTAATCTCTTTCTATACATTGCTCTTTATGTGCGCTGAGGAGGGATGTGAACAATAAATGCCACATGAGGCAGAATAATACTGGTGGTGTTATTTATTACCCTGTACAGGGTGGGGGACATTTGGAAATTCCTACCATCATTCAGGGGCTGCACATCACCATAAAAATTACCCGGCTACATTTAATGAATTAATTACCTCACCTAATTTGATGGCTGCAGCTGCTTGTCTGTGTCCTGCAATGTTCGGTGATCTCTGATCTTCCAGGTTTGTGTTGGTCTGGAGCTCAGTCGACTCTGTGACGATAACTTTTGTAAATCAAATACATTCAATAGGAGACTGCTATATATACATCATATAGGAGAAACTGAGGGCATATACAGCACTGTAGAGGGCTAGGGGTAAACAGACTGGGCTTGAGCTGAGCTCTGCAGTAGCCACAGGGATATATGATCTCTCCCCGGGCCCCCCACCCATTGAGGGGGTGAGCTGAGTTCTGGAGGCAGGGGCCACAAGCTCCCAGAAAATGGCCGCGGATCTTGATCTGCATATGCACCGCCTCCGCGGCCAATTTTTAGAATTCTGGACAATAGAGGCCGAGTCACAGCTTGGCAGTGCCCCTCTCTGTGCATGTCTCTCCCCATGTGAGCAGTCTCTCCCCTCTCTGTACCTGTCACCCCCCTTTGCGCAGTCTCTGTCCCTCCTGTTTGCTATCTCTCCCCTGTGCCTGTCTCCAACCTGTGCACTGTGTCCCACCTGCCTGCTGTGTCCCTCTCCTGCACCTGTCTCCCCCTTGTGCCCTGTCTGTCCCCACTGCACCTGTCTCCTTCCTGTGTGCTGTGTCCCCGTGACGGATGACGGACTCACACAACCGCACATGGATGACAGACACACACTGCACTCGGATGAGAGACACACATACAGTACACAGATGACAGATACACATACAGTACACTTGACAGACACACGACAGATGACGGAAACACATACAGCAAACGGATGACAGAGACACAACACACGGATGACAGAGATACAGCACACAGATGACAGAGACACAGCACACAGATGACAGAGACACAGCACACAGATGACAGAGACACAGCACACAGATGACAGAGACACAGACGACAGAGACACAGATGACAGAGACACAGCACACAGATGACAGAGACACACAGCACACGGATGACAGAGACACACAGCACACGGATGACAGAGACACAGCACACGGACGACAGAGACACAGCACACGGACGACAGAGACAGCACACAGATGACAAGACACACAGCACATGACACACACATCACACTCATACCTGATATCTGTATTACACACACATATATATATATATACTCACTCTCTTCTTCATCATCATGGTGTACACAGTGAGGGAGGCCTGTAGTTGAAATCAGCAGAAGATGCATGTCTGTACACACATTCTGGAGGCTCCTGTCAGCCACCTTCTCTCCCCCTCCCCTAGTCCCGACTGCTGAGCTGGTGGTGACATTATAGGAGGAGGAGGAGGGGTGCTCCTGTGGCTGCTCACTTCACTCCTCTCTCCTCATGCTTTCTGCAAGCTCTTATTGTCGTCGTCCCCCACTTGGCTCCGCCTACCCACTTGATGCTGTGCAAGATAGACGGGACCGAAGAGGAGACCAGAGAAGCAGATGAGGAGGTGCATCATCATACATTATAGCGGTGGAGCCGTGGCCTCCTCCCCTAGTAACCAGGCGCAATCTATGGACTCTCTTTACTCCAGAGGGGCTTCTCCCCCTGCGGCCCCGCCTCCAGTCCTTCCTGTTCAATAAGGAGGTGCTCAGTGACGTCACGTGCACTTCCTGGTCGGGAAGGGAGTGGGCAGCTGGCAGATCCCCGCACACAGGTACTCGGCAGTGGGGGGAGCGATCACGCAGCTCAGGGGGCCCCCTGTTCGAGACGGGGGCGGGCCTCCTTGCTCCCAATAGCCACGCCCCCACCAGAATGGCCGGGCCCCTCCTGCCCCTGTCTAATGGCCACGCCCCTTCAGTCAGGCCCGGGCCCCTCACTGCAGTAAGGGCTGTAACCCCCTAGTGGCGGCCCTGGGCAGAGCACATGAGTGGGGAGAGAGACACGGACGGGAGGGAGACAGCAAACAAGGAGAGAGAGTGCACATATGGAGACAACTCAAAGGAGAGAGCACAAAGGGAGACTGCACAGTGGAAAGACAGCTTAAAGGAGAGATCACATGAAGGGAGAGAGAGAGAGAGAGCATGTGAAGACAGAGAGCGCACAGGGGAAAGAAGAGATGGCCACCAGTGCCACAGAAAACCCGCTCCAATGAAGATGTCACAGCCCTCCTGGAGCGATAGCATTGGGCCTCCATCTAGTAATTCAACAAACATCCCGTAATAAGGGTTAAACTTTTAAAGAAAGTGTTTTTTATTTGACATTAAGGAATAGTGTAATGCTTGGGCTTATTGTACAAATTTGGGACTGATTTATTTAATCAGGGACAAAGATTTTTATAGTAATGAATTTCTCAAACTACTGAATTACCTTAGGTCTTTGAACCTAACACTAAAAAGTCATTTCCATAGTTATCCCATTTATAGGAGCAAAGATCAATGTGGCCAGCAGAATCTGGTTTCCAGTTTCCAGAGCTCTGATTGATTGGAGATAAGTTAATAGTTTGAGAGATGACCCTTTATAGGGGTTTGGAGTTTTCACAATCTAATTGGAAGTTATGTGCTCCTTCTGTCATCTATAGCGGTGAAGTACTACAAAGAGTAGTACTACCAAGAGGCTTCGTCTCATCCGAACATTATACAGAGTCCATCAGCTTCAATCAGCGCCATCTCTTATGGCATTCTTTTGCAGAAACATTGGGTAGCTGCTTCCCCTAGTATTTATGGCCTATCAGTGGGCATGTTGTGGGATAGTAGTTTTTGTCAATGATAGACGCATTGATCCCTGTAGCTTTTGACATTTTGCTATTTGTTTTATCAGTCTAAATCAGCACAAAAACTTCCATTAGTTTACTTTCCAAACTTTTAACATAGCCACTTGCTTGAATAATAGTTCCACACTTTCAGTTTGACATTTCTCGGCAATATGTATAATACTTGTATCTTGGCTGTCAAGCAGGGAGCATTATTATTATACATATCTTATTATAATACAGTATAATGGCACAGATGATAGAATTCAATTCTTCACTTTGTGAGAATTTGTTTCACTGTACTATTTAATCATATGTTTGTTTTAACTTTAATGACATAGTAAATCTTACCAGATGACTCACATCGGGTATATAAATGGAAAAGATCATTTGAGACTATTATAAGAACACAAAAGATAAATGCCTGACTCACCTATTCAGTAATGTTACAAAAAGGAATTCATAAGATGTCATGCTGTTCTTTCAGCTTTCACTTAAAAACAACATGAGAAAATGGAACTTACAATTTATTGCTGGCATTTTGGGGGTTGTTAAGGAGACTGGATACACGTGCGGGAAACAGCAACTTGAGACAAGTTGTAAGAATCTACTTAGCCATGTCTGTCATAGAGAGTATAAAGACATGGGTGGGAGTTATATAGTAAAATAGACAATGATCTTAGCAATACCTGTATATAACGGACATTATAGGGCCACAGAAGATAGTGTTCCAATGGACATACATTGTATAGATAAGGAAAAGGTGTAATATAGAGTCTTGTTCATTCATTCCTTTACTTTTGATCAATTTACCCACGGCAGAAATGTTCCTGCGTTATGAATAGGTTCACGGACAGTCAGTGAATCATCACAAACTGTGTTGCCTGATGTTCTTCCTCATCGTTAGACTCTCAATGAAAGTGCCCTGTTTCCTTGGCTACAAGACCTTGTTTCTGCCGCTGGAGTTGATGTGCATCTATAAAATAGGAGTGTGGGCTGCTACTTTCCAAGAATTGAACGTGCTCATAATGGTATTCCTGGAATCATATAAATAGTAGTCAGATAAAAATAGTCTTTACAGAAAACCAGGTTCAACATTCCTCATATGAACTCATGGGATACGTGACCGGCGCTGATATTAAAGAAGGCAGTATAGGCATGGCGTAACTTGAAGCTAATGGGCCCCCATGCGAAAGCTCCAACAGAGCCCCCAATTATTACAAATCTTTAACAGCAATAGTCTTTTTCTATAGACCCAAGGGACTTTTGGGGCCCCCTAGGCTCCGGGGCCCAGGTGCGATCGCAACCCCTGCACCTGTTGTAGGTACGCCCCTGGGTATAGGAAAAATCATGTACTGGACATTTTCCGAGATAAAAATCTTCCTCCATTTGCTTCTTATGCAATATATTATTGAGAAGCAAAAGTAAAAATTACATTCTACTGGTGCTTCCAGTTAATATAATGTAACGACAGAAGCTGTAAACTGCAGAGTCAAAAGACAAAAACCAAATTGTTTTTTGTTATGGCTGTTACAAAATATAATAGGGTTTTGTAACTTTTAAACAAACTATTTTATTAAATAAGCATTCAGTACTGTCATTTCTTTTAGTGTGAAACATTAAACCATTTGTACCGTATCATACATGTATTACAGTAGACATAGTGTAATACATTTGTTTGTTGTTTTAATTTAGCGTTTGATTTTGTAATAACTTTTCTCACCTGAAGGTGTCGCTCATGGGACTGCGGTCTCTGAATTACATTACACTGCACCAGCACATAGGAGAAACTGTATGCTCTATGTACAAAGACAAGAGGTCTGTATACCTGTCTGTGGCTTTGGCAGATTAATAGCAGAACGGTTCAATTATATTGAATCCTCTGCTACTCCCTCTTCTTGGCAGACACAATCCTTTGTTTACCAACAGTCTTCTTATTATATGAGCTAGATTAGTTGCCAAGCACAAAAATTTCAACAAACTGCATTCTCAAAGCCAACCGAAATCATGAGCAATTCTTAGAACCGTGTGTCATCTTCCATGGAAATAACCATTTTTTTTCAACATACATCAGCAGCTTGATTCATAAGATAAGCAAGACATTAGTATTAAAATCAAGAAGATGCACATATATATCTTTCATGGGCTGCTTATTGCCCCTTCCAAGACAGCTTAGTCATAACCTACTGAATTTCTTGCTTGTTTTGAGGCAAAACCTCACATAGCGTATGTTGATACAGTCATTCTCCATTTTTGCACAGTTTCACCTGTTCACTTACCGTATTAGGCACATGAAAATGCTTATCTCTTTTGGCATTTTTTTATTATTATTATAGTTTATTGGCCTTCAGCTCAATTTTGAGCAATGGTGACTTGATGTATGAAGATTGAACTTGTGTAAGCCTAGATAGGTCAACCAGGGTCTTCTACGCCATTATGTTGACCGTATGAAGCCATTGGGTTGCTGGTCTTCCTCTTTGACTTGTACCTTCTATTCTTCCGACCATGATCTCCTTCTCCAGTGATTTTTCTCTTCATATGATGTGTCCAAAGTAGGCAAGTCGTACATTGGTGATCCTTGCTTCAAGTGACATGTCTGGCTTGATTTGTTCCAATATAGATTTATCATCCGCTTTCCATCCAAGATAGCACACTTGTTACTTTGGAAGTTTACATTAGAATCAATCAACTGTCAATGAGTCGATTAACTGTTATATGCTTTACGGATTAGTCTTCCTTCTAGACTGGGCATATACATCATGTTTTTTACTGGCATGGCTTAATTATGATTGTTAGTAGATGTAAGATGGGATCCAGCAACTGCAGAAAAATTTACCATTTCTATAAATGATATGTTATTCAGGAGACACTTTGTTAAGACTAAAAGTACTTGCTCGACATGCGCAGACCTGGCGTCTTTACCTTTTCTCATTAGGATTTTTTAACCATCCTCTGTTTTTAAACTTGTCAGTAAGGGTGATGTATTAATTTTATACTTTTTTTTACAGTTGCTCTTATCTATTAACAAGGCAATACCAAATATTGATTTTTTAAATTAATTTTTTTAATTCTTAAAAATAGTTTTACGGTACACTGTAGTTTTGTGTCCCCACAGAGAACTTACATGTGCAATGCCATCTAAAGGTTAGCAATAATCAAGGATTTTGCGTTAGATGGTAAGTTCTTTATAAAGCAATGTTTTTTTTTCTGTCGGATCTCGATCTTTATTAAGCAAAATTATTCCTCTTGCAATTTTCACATTGGTTACTGGAATTTTTTTTCATATTCATACTAAGTGTTTTCAGCTAAAGGATTACAATGACAAGTAACATGTTTATTTACAGATGATAAAATAGGATGTACCATTCACAGCAGTTGATGTCATACCTGAACCTGCTCCTCCTCCCTTTACAATGACATTGAAGAGGTTCATTAAATGCTTCAATACAAAATATAGAGTCCCTTCAATGTGTCTGAAACAACAGAAAGTTAGAGTCTAAAAAGCCCCAGTGGCCATGTGAGAAAATAGCAAAATTTAGATTTTTAGTAAAGACTGTGATAAAGGGAAAAAAATATTGCAAAAAAAGAATGAACACAAAATCCTGATTTAAACAATAGGTCATTTTCTGATGATTGCTTCCCTTTAAGGCTGAAGGCACACTATTGTGCATCAAACATGGAGCGAGTTTGATGCCCGACAGTGATGCGAGATATATGCGTGTTTTTTGGTGAGTGTGGTGTGAGTGTGCTGTGTGTGGTGAGTGTGCATGGCTGCATGCATGTGAGTGTGCTGGAAGTGTAATGAGAGTACATGGCTGTATGCATGTGAGTGTGCTGTGTGTGGTGAGTGTGCATGGCTGCATGCATGTGAGTGTGCTGCAAGTGTAATGAGAGTGCATGGCTGTATGCATGTGAGTGTGCTGCGAGTGTGAGATGTGAGTGCGTGTGTGCTGAGTGTGATTGTGAGGCTGTCCATGGTCCTGAAGGATCGCGAACAGCATTTGTTGGGGAAATTTTAACTCTGCGGCTTTCAAAGCCCCGAAGTTTGAATTTCCTGCTATGCTGTACAGTAACCAATCATCTTGTACCGCTGTGACAGCAGCGGTACAAGATGTTTAGTTTAAAAAACTGATGAATAGTTGAATGTTAAGAATCGCGGGGTTTCTGTGGCTATTAACCCCATCAGCAGCCTCTGCGCGGCATGTCTGCACAGGCTGCGTAAGGGTTAATAGGATGCTGGTGTGGTGGCAGCATGTCTCTAGAGAGTGTCCTCACTATCTGGACACACAGTGTCATCACACCATGTGTCTACAGGGGTTAAGTCCTTTGTATAATAATAGCCGCTAATTGTCGGCTTTCTAATTTATCCGTTAAAGCCGGCGGCGGGTTACTACGTTATTTGCGTACATACAGAGCTGACATTTCATAGCATGAGCTGTCCGAGGTTCTATAAGCTCATTCATTACAGTATCAGCCGCTATGCTGAATGTAAATATGGAGCTGTCCTTGCTGCCATGGTGCTGAACACTTAGGCGGGGGACATCTCCACATTGACATTCAGCATAGCGGCTGATACTGTAATGAATGAGATTACAGGACCTCGGACAGCTCATGCTACGAAATTCCGGCTCTGTACCTACGCAAATAGCGTAGTAACCCGCCGCCAGCTTTAACAGATAAATTAGAAAGCCGACAATTAGCGGCTATTATTATACAAAGGAATTAACCCCTACAGACACATGGTGTGATGACACCGTGTGTCCAGAGAGTGAGGACACTCTCTAGAGATATGCTGCCACCACACCAGCATCATATTAACCCTTCCGCAGTCTCTGTGCAGACATGCCGCGCAGAGGCTGCTGATGGGTTAATAGCCACAGAAACTCAGCGATTCTTAACATTTAACTATTCATAAGTGTATTAACTAAACATCTTGTTCTGCTGCTGTCACAGCGGTTCAAGATGTTTGGTTACTGTACTGGCCCAGAGGGGAAAAAGCAAACATGGGTGCGAGTATCGCACCGTGTGGTGTATGGGTGCGAGATTTTCTTGCACCCATACACTTGTTTTGCCCTCACGCACATGAAAGTCGTGTGCAGTCACAGCATGCTACGATTGCACTCGCTTTCAACTCGCAATACAAGTTTAGTGCGTGGGACTCGCACCAGGGTGCCCTGCCTGATAGGGCAACACTGGTCCGAGTGCAATGCGAGTTTCCCTTGCATTGCACTCGCGCGAGTCCCTTGCACATTGTGCCTTCAGCCTAAATGGCAATATCAGAGCTAAATTTTTTTATTCATGTGCCATGCAAATGCTATGCGAGTGTGCTAGTTTTTTTCTCAGATAACATCCTTGTGCTGTCCGTGTGACATCCGTGTGCTGTCCGGGTGACATCCGTTTTTTTCTCAGCAGCTATTTAACTGTATAATTATTTACAGGAACATTTTACAGTGTTCTGAGCTACAGAATGATAATGTATCAGTTAAAAAAAAATGGTTGGCACTAGGATGGTCCGTGCGCTGTCCGTGTGCTGACTGTGATTTTGTCGGACCCTTTGACTTGCATTGACGAGTCTCGCACGTGACTCGCATACTGTCGCAGAATGTTGCAAACATTTTTCTTATCCAGATTCTGGATGAGAAAAAAAGCGTTCAACACACCTTAATCTGTTCTTACTCATTCTGTAGCACTGGTCCGAGTGCAATGCAAGATTTTAACGCATTGCACTCATCTGTTGTTCACGCCAGTGTGTCCTTACCCTTAGTGCATTAATTGCATGGGGTAAATGGTCGTTATGGATATTGTGATACAAAATGCCTGCTATTTACAGTATTAATAACATTTTTCAATATTAAAAGAGGATTTATTTTTTGTATATACATTTTTATTGAGTGTTCTAACAATAACAATAATCATAATAACATTGACAATATTTCCATGTTCGGCATTAGATGATATCAAAGATAATTTGAGTAGTATACAGTCTCGTTTCGTAGGGTAAGAGTTTGGTTGATATGATGTTCCTCTTGGACAACAGCTATATTTTAGCAAAACAGTAATAATAACAATTCTATCAAAAAAGACATAAAAAGGGGAAAGGAGGATTTCTCTTTCCTCTTCCTTCTTCCCTTCTCGTCTCAACCAGTTTTTGTCATCTAGTCAACCTGAGTGTTCTACTTAACTAATTAAAGGTTGTCCAGATTGTATTTGAGGCTCTCAATTAGAAACCATGCAGTTGAGGTAAAGGGCTTACCGTATATACTCGTGTATAAGCCGACCCGTGTATAAGCCGACCCCCCTACTTTTGCCCCCAAAACCTGGGAAAACCTATTGACTCGTGTATAAGCCGAGGGTGGACTCCACCACAGGTATACAGCCCCCAGCAGTGTGGTATATACAGGCAGCAGCCCCCAGCAGTGTGGTATATACAGGCAGCAGCCCCCAGCAGTGAGGTATATACAGGCAGCAGCCCCCAGCAGTGAGGTATATACAGGCAGCAGCCCCCAGCAGTGTGGTATATACAGGCAGCAGCCCCCAGCAGTGTGGTATATACAGGCAGCAGCCCCCAAGCAGTGTGGTATATACAGGCAGCAGCCCCCAGCAGTGTGGTATATACAGGCAGCAGCCCCCAGCAGTGTGGTATATACAGGCAGCAGCCCCCAGCAGTGTGGTATATACAGGCAGCAGCCCCCAGCAGTGAGGTATATACAGGCAGCAGCCCCCAGCAGTGTGGTATATACAGGCAGCAGCCCCCAGCAGTGTGGTATATACAGGCAGCAGCCCCCAGCAGTGTGGTATATACAGGCAGCAGCCCCCAGCAGTGTGGTATATACAGGCAGCAGCCCCCAGCAGTGTGGTATATACAGGCAGCAGCCCCCAGCAGTGTGGTATATACAGGCAGCAGCCCCCAGCAGTGTGGTATATACAGGCAGCAGCCCCCAGCAGTGAGGTATATACAGGCAGCAGCCCCCAGCAGTGTGGTATATACAGGCAGCAGCCCCCAGCAGTGTGGTATATACAGGCAGCAGCCCCCAGCAGTGTGGTATATACAGGCAGCAGCCCCCAGCAGTGTGGTATATACAGGCAGCAGCCCCCAGCAGTGTGGTATATACAGGCAGCAGCCCCCAGCAGTGTGGTATATACAGGCAGCAGCCCCAGCAGTGTGGTATATACAGGCAGCAGCCCCCAGCAGTGAGGTATATACAGGCAGCAGCCCCCAGCAGTGTGGTATATACAGGCAGCAGCCCCCAGCAGTGTGGTATATACAGGCAGCAGCCCCCAGCAGTGTGGTATATACAGGCAGCAGCCCCCAGCAGTGTGGTATATACAGGCAGCAGCCCCCAGCAGTGAGGTATATACAGGCAGCAGCCCCCAGCAGTGTGGTATACAGCAGCCTCCCCAGCAGTGTGGTATACAGCAGCCTCCCCAGCAGTGTGGTATATACAGGCAGCAGCCCCAGCAGTGTGGTATACAGCAGCCTCCCCAGCAGTGTGGTATACAGCAGCCTCCCCAGCAGTGTGGTATATACAGGCAGCAGCCCCCAGCAGTGTGGTATATACAGGCAGCAGCCCCCAGCAGTGTGGTATATACAGGCAGCAGCCCCCAGCAGTGTGGTATATACAGGCAGCAGCCCCCAGCAGTGTGGTATATACAGGCAGCAGCCCCCAGCAGTGTGGTATATACAGGCAGCAGCCCCCAGCAGTGTGGTATATACAGGCAGCAGCCCCCAGCAGTGAGGTATATACAGGCAGCAGCCCCCAGCAGTGTGGTATATACAGGCAGCAGCCCCCAGCAGTGTGGTATATACAGGCAGCAGCCCCCAGCAGTGTGGTATATACAGGCAGCAGCCCCCAGCAGTGTGGTATATACAGGCAGCAGCCCCCAGCAGTGTGGTATATACAGGCAGCAGCCCCCAGCAGTGTGGTATATACAGGCAGCAGCCCCCAGCAGTGTGGTATATACAGGCAGCAGCCCCCAGCAGTGTGGTATATACAGGCAGCAGCCCCCAGCAGTGAGGTATATACAGGCAGCAGCCCCCAGCAGTGTGGTATACAGCAGCCTCCCCAGCAGTGTGGTATACAGCAGCCTCCCCAGCAGTGTGGTATATACAGGCAGCAGCCCCCAGCAGTGTGGTATACAGCAGTGTGGTATACAGCAGCCTCCCCAGCAGTGTGGTATATACAGGCAGCAGCCCCCAGCAGTGTGGTATATACAGGCAGCAGCCCCCAGCAGTGTGGTATATACAGGCAGCAGCCCCCAGCAGTGTGGTATATACAGGCCCCCCGATTACCCACCCCAGTAGTTTATACAGGCCCCCGATCCCCCTCCCCCCCGTAGTTTATACAGGCCCCCCGATCCCCCCCGCCCCGTAGTATATACAGGCCCCCCGTAGTTTATGCAGGCCACCCGATCCCCCCCCCCCGTAGTATATACAGGCCCCCGATTCCCACCCTCTATGTAGTATATACAGGCCCCCCGCGCTCTATATACAGGCCCCCGGTTGCAGCCACAGACCTGTAAGAGAATCGCTTTCATACTTACCCTCCTCACTGTCATCGCGCGTCCTCGTCTCCTTCCAGCTTCTTCCCGGCGCATCCACAATGACGTCATTGTGGACGCGCCGGGTACAAGCGGGAAGGAGACCGGAGGAGCGCGGGTAACAGCGAGGAGGGTAAGTATGAAAGCGATTCTCTTACAGGTCTGTGGCTGCAACCGGGGGCCTGTATATAGAGCGCGGGGGGCCTGTATATACTACATAGAGGGTGGGAATCGGGGGGCCTGTATATACTACGGGGGGGGGGGATCGGGTGGCCTGCATAAACTACGGGGGGGGGGATCGGGTGGCCTGCATAAACTACGGGGGGCCTGTATATACTACGGGGCGGGGGGGATCGGGGGGCCTGTATAAACTACGGGGGGGGGGGGGGATCGGGGGGCCTGTATAAACTACTGGGGGAGAGCAATGTAATATGCACGGCTCCCCCTGCCGCTGATGGACAGGGGGATGCCGTGCATATTGCATTGCACTAATGAGCGGCCCCACGTGACCGGCCGCTCATAGTGCAGCCTCCCCCTGCCTCCTCCAGCCCCCGGACACCGGCCCCCCCCCCACTCAGCTGTATAGTGACTCGTGTATAAGCCGAGGGGGGCACTTTTCAGCACAATTTTTGTGCTGAAAAACTCGGCTTATACACGAGTATATACGGTAATTATTTTCTACTTCTCCGCCCTGTTACAGAATTTACCAATAAACTGCTTCCATTTCATTAAAAATGTATTTCTTTATTCGTGAGAGCATCTCCCTGCTCAACTGCCATAATATGGAGTAGTTGGACTACTAGGTCAGAGATTAATGAACTGATGGGCTTAACCATTGTTTAAGGATTAATTTTTTAGATAATATCAGTATGGTATTTAAGAGCTTTAGGGGACCTTTACCACCTCTACGACCCTCCATCGCCAAATCTCACCACGAATGTAAGCACTGTCTCCATCGGGGTTAGAGGGTTTAGAAAGCCCCAGAGCTGGATTGTCAGTTTAGATACCAATGTCCAGAATGAGACAACATGTGGACATGACCAAACACCATGAAATAGATGCGAGTTATGTAAGGGCATGCAGTGAGTCTGTCAGAGCTAGGGTCAGATTTAAAAAGGAGGATTTATGTTTTATACTTAATCTTTTCCCCTAAAACATTTTTTATTTAAATTTTTGTATTGTTCTACTGTATCACTTTACATGCGGTGTCCTGATTGCATGACTAATACATTACAATACTTCTCAATTGCAGTATATTACACCTGTCGGTTTTATCGCATATTGTATTAGACTCTCATTCCGGCATAACACACACCGACACTGCAAGTTTATGTCATGAGAAGACTGATGGGGATACAAAGGGAGCTTCAATGCCCTTATGGTACCATCACACGTCGCGATATCGCAAACGATATCGCAGATACGGCCCGTTTTTTGAGGCGTGGCTACGATGTCCAAACTATATTGTATCATGTGACTTCTAGATACGACAACAATAATGCGTCGTATCGCTCATCCCAGATTTGAGAACATTATTATTTGAGAACATTATTACATTTGGACATGACCACAAAATGGAACAATGTGTCCATGATTTCACTGCAACCAGAGATCTGCGAACAATCTCTGCACAATTATCTGTGTGTGTAAATGGGCCTTTGGATGCTGTGGTTGCTATTGACCAGGGCATCTAAAGGGTAAAAGATCAGGAGTTGCTCTGGCACTATGTTGTAGCTGAACATTTGCTGATGATGTGGGCTAAGTTCCTGAAATAATATGGCATTTCACCTGCCCATAATGTAGGAGAAGGTCTTGTGATGTGAAGGGGCTATTGACAAGAATCTCTTGGTCCTGAACGACCAGAAACGTTTTAGTTATCCTGTAATAGTAGCTTAAATTCTAACTTTGTTGTTTCTTGATCTTATTGAATTCGATATGAATGGAATAATTTATTCAAGCAAAATTCTCTTTGAATTTTACAAAAATTTGTAGATTTGTTTAGCAAATTGCTCTGTGTGTATTCAACAATACGGAAACCAGCTTCAGTAACCATTTTGCTGAATCATAGAGAGCTGGCAAAAGGTTGAAAAAAATAATACTCACCTCCCACTCACCCTATCCCACTGTCCCGGCAGCCCATCCTTTTGTCCTTCACACCTCCTCTTTTTGCCTTCCCTTGTTGTCCTTATTTGTCTGATTCACTGTATGCCATGTCTTCCAGCACCTAGGAAACCTCTGATATTGCTGTGCGCTGATTTGTCCTGGTGACGCACATCATAACATTGTGATGTCATGACATGTGCCGCAATGGCATGGCGTGCAGTGATGACAGAAGCTTGGCTGGCCCTTTAAAACCTGGCATACAGTGAACCAGGCCAAAGAGGACATTTTTTTGTAAATCATAATTGTCAAATTTAATTATCTCTATTAACCAGGTATAATGGCTGGTAAGTATGTAAAAAATTATAATATATCATACAATATAAAGTAAACACTACACCTCCAAGGATATTAGGTATTACCCATTTCAATCTTACATCAACATGTATAGTCTATAACACTTTGCTTATCCTGATCATAAAAGATACTAGGTAGTAATACCCACTGGAAAACATTAACCCTTAGGATGGGGTCACACGATAATATATTCTCTCTGCAAAAGAACCAGGTTGACTATGTTAAAGAGAACCTGTCAGCTCATTCTACCCCCTAATCTATCACTACCTGTCCCTGCACCTTGGTAACTGATTCCTAACCATCCCTGTCTGATCTAAAGGTGCCCTATAAAGTTTAAGAAGAATTATTTATAACTTACAAGCAGTCTCCATCCGAAACTGGAAAGGTGGGCTCCAAGATGCCATTCTCCCCCCATTTGCTGGGTACTAGCACATCCCTCTGGGCATCCTCATTCCTTTTGCTGTGCCACCTCTTTTTGAAATTCCCGCCTCCTTTGTAACTATGATGTGCCAGGCTGGACGTCATATCCGGCCTGGTGCATTGTGGGGGCGGATCATGTGTGCGGCTCGGCTCTGGCGCATGCGCAGTGCGCATATTGAAGCTGAGCCGTACATGTCATAAGCCCCCACAATGCACTGATCCAGATATGATGTGTACGGCTCGAGTTCAATATGTGCATAGCACATGCGCCGGGGCCGAGCCGCACATGTGATCAGCTCCCACAATGCACAGGGCCAGATATGACGTTCTGGCTCGGCGCAACAAAGTTACAAAGGAGGCGAGAATTTCAAGAAGAGGTGGCACAGCACAAGGAATGAGGATGCCCAGTGGGGCATGCTAGGAGCCAGCAAGGTGGGGAGAATGGAACCATGAAGCCCACCTTTCTAGTCTCCGGATGTTGACTAAGTTATAAATCATTTTTCTTAAACTCTATAGGGCACGT
This sequence comes from Allobates femoralis, assembly GCA_033576535.1. Classification (NCBI taxonomy): domain Eukaryota; kingdom Metazoa; phylum Chordata; class Amphibia; order Anura; family Aromobatidae; genus Allobates; species Allobates femoralis. The sequence continues at coordinate 575,915,402 of JARQOC010000003.1, forward strand.
GTAGCTCAGACAGGGATGGTTAGGGGTCAGCTACCAAGTAGCAGGGACAGGTAGTGATAGGTTAGGGCGTTAGAATGGGCTGACAGGTTTCCAGGAACAGGACAGGAACTGAAAGCCAAGGCCAGTCTCCATGAAAAAGCTGCAAGCTTTAAAGGGACTGAACCAAATGGTGCTTAGTGGCAGACTGATATTCTCTATTTACTATTGGAAGGGGGGATGCTTGGAAAAACAGGGCATTTAAAATGCAGTATACTCATAACTAACATAGCGACGGGCCAGTCACAGACCTGAGATTAGAATATTAAAATTAAAGGCTGTCCTGGAAAACTGAGCCCAATGCAAAACATATAACCAGCTGTCTCGCACAAAAAAAGGGGTCATAGTTGAGGGTCAGCCAAATGCTGATGTGATCCATATTTCATTTCTCCTCCCACCCCAGGAAACAGAAGAATAAATTTAGACTGGAAGTTAGTTCCTGTATTTTTGTATTTCTCCCATTTTATTTTATAACTGTTTTGCATATGTGTCATTTTTTTTTTATATCTTTTTATTGTAAGCACTGTAATTTTTATATTAAATCTTAAAACTTTAATAAGTTTGATCCTTGTTGTGGAGACATGGGGGTCAGTGGGTGCTCTCCTCCGCTGGCCCAGCCACCTTTATCAAGACAGCCTGGACCCATGAGTGGCATATTACAAGTTTGCAAACAAAATACAGTATTGTCGGGATAAATAAGAAATCATCATATGTTATCCATTAATGGGGCTCATTTCGTCACATTCCTCCCCCTTCTTATTTAGCCCGACACTATTGTATTTTGTTTGCAAACTTGTAATATGCCACTCATGGGTTATACAAGATTTCTAGGACCCTGCTAGTACTTAAAGTGGGTAATGTAATTATCTTGCCTCTTTGTATTGTGATTTAATTCCTACCTTGTGAGGGGCCACTCATTGTTTTATCCAGTCTTGTGGATGCTTGGAAATGTTGACCGTGTGTAATGTAATCATCTCAACTCTTTGGCTTAGGAAGCTCAGAGGACTTAATCCTCTAAAATCCCTTTGTACTAGTATGGGTATTGATGATACTATGTAAATTACTTCAGACACCATTGTTTGTGGTCAGGGTGTTACACAAAATGTCTAAATGTCTATACTAAACTCTCCTTGACTCCTCTTTGTCAAACATCATTTAAATGAACATTATCCAGGCAGCTTGAAAGTGAGCCAATGAGAGAACAGTCTTATTCCACCAATCATGAAGTCCTCAATATCCTGCAATGAGGGCTGAAGGTATATAAGGAGACCTGTTCATTAACCAGGGTGATTTTGATGCTGTCTAGTGACCTCAGTCTAGGGATTTACGTCCTGGCTAGAGGTGCACTAGATTGGATACAGGCAACTAATCTAGTATCTTTGGGTCCAATTGGGAAGTCATAACCCCAGGCCTAGGCATTACGGTGCCGACCGAGGGGATCAGAACCTGGATTATATGTTGTTCTGCAGCTTCACATTATATGTGAAGACGCAAAAGGCGGGCTTATGTGGCTCTCTCTTAATTATGCACGCCCATATGGGTGTGCTATAGAGCACAGACTGTGCTTGTGCTGCCAGGGGCCGGTACAGGCAATATGACGAAAATCATTTTAGAGGATTAAGTCCTCTGATATTCCTAAGACAAAGAGTTGAGATGATTACATTACACACGGTCAACATTTCCAAGAATCTATAAGACTGATAAAAACAATGATTGGCCCCTCACAAGGTAGGAATTAAATCACAATACCATACAATACAAAGAGGCAAGATAATTACATTACCCACTTTAAATACTAGCAGGCTCCTATCAATCTTGTGTAACCCATGAGTGGCATATTACAAGTTTGCAAACAAAATACAATATTGTTGGGATAAATAAGAAATCATCATATGTTATCCATTAAAGGGGTCTATTTCTTCACAGTTGTATGCTCTAAAGAATCCATACCCTTTCAGAGAGTGTGTGACCCTGTTGATTGTCAGATAGTTGTATATTTAAGGGACTCATCATCCTGTGCGTTTGATGAATGGTGGCAGGGTGATGTGTAACTGGAGTGTATGGATGATGTCGGAATGTGATTTATGCTCACTTTACAGCTTAGAACAGAGGTTGAGTGCTGGATTGAGTGAGAGAATGTAAATCAAATCTTGCAACCCATGTCACGTGCTGAGAAGCGGGTACTTGACACCAAGAAGGTTCAGGGAGGACATATTATCTGGTTGACTAGAAGAGTTTCCGTCCTGGGCAGAAGTCTTAGGACCAATAGGCTGCTCAGACACTATATGTATCACCTGGATGTGAGTGGCAGAGGCCTAGTGGAGTCCATGTGTCTGCATTCACCACCAGCCCCCTCCTTGTTAGCATGGCTGGTCGCCTGGTTGCTACAAACCGCCCCCATGTTATGGGTTGCAGGGGGCTGTGCACCGGTGTCTTGACGCATGTGTCACCTCCTGGGGGAATCTGCAGCCATCTGCTAGATGCAAGGGGTAGAGAAAAAAAGCGACCATTTTTGGTGAGTTTTTTCAATATAATATTTAGTACCTATTCGGTGATTTTTGTTTAAAGTTAAATTATACATGTGTTATACATGTGGCTAGGTACTCGTGAGTGTAAGGGCCCTTGACGGTGGGTCACGAGCTTACGATATTCTGGCGCCATAATACCAACTGACACCTTACAACATTATCTTTAGTGTCAACCTGCATCTTTTTATCTTTTGCAGTTGAGGTTGTTTTCCTCTAGGGGGCGTCTGTCACAGTGATGCATGTCCTCAGTGCTGAGTGGCCCGCCCGGATTGGGGGCGTTACCAATAGGCTGCTCAGACACTATATGTATCACCTGGATGTGAGTGGCAGAGGCCTAGTGGAGTCCATGTGTCTGCATTCACCACCAGCCCCCTCCTTGTTAGCATGGCTGGTCGCCTGGTTGCTACAAACCGCCCCATGTTATGGGTTGCAGGGGGCTGTGCACCGGTGTCTTGACGCATGTGTCACCTCCTGGGGGAATCTGCAGCCATCTGCTAGATGCAAAGGGTAGAGAAAAAAAGCGACCATTTTTGGTGAGCTTTTTCAATATAATATTTAGTACCTATTCGGTGATTTTTGTCAGAAGTCTTAGGAGCCAGCTGACAACATCATAGCCCCTATTGTTGTTGAGCGTTTTCTCAAACTAGCCTAAAGAACTAGCTGTATGATGTGGTAATGAGTGATTCGCTACTAAAATTTAAGAAGGGCCTGGATCCCTTTCTTAAAAAACAAAATATTACAGGTTATATATACAGTATATACTCGCGTATAAGCCGAGTTTTTCAGCCCAAAATTTGGGCTGAAAAGTCCCCCCTCGGCTTATACGCGAGTATACCGAACCAGACGGCCCCCCCATCAAGGTCCAGGGCCCCCCCCCTTGCGCGGCAAACCTGTAAAGTAAAATCATACTTATCAGTGTCCTGTCGCGCTGTCCCGCCGCTGCCATCACGATCCCGGGCTTCATTCCGCGTCTTCCGCCTTCCTGTGGTCGCGGGCAATGACGTCATTGCCCGCGACCACAGGAAGCTGGAAGCCATAAGACGCGGAATGAAGCCCGGGATCGTGATGGCACCGGCGGGACAGCGCGACAGGACACTGATAAATTTGATTTTACTTTACAGGTTTGCCGTGCAAGGGGGGGGCCCTGGACCTTGATGGGGGGGCCTGTATACCTTCGGGGCTGCTGCTGTATACAGCCCTGGGGCTGCTGCTGTATACACCCCTGGGGCTGCTGCTGTATACAGCCCTGGGGCTGCTGCTGTATACACCCCTGGGGCTGCTGCTGTATACACCCCTGGGGCTGCTGCTATATACACCCCTGGGGCTGCTGTATACTACCTAAAGGCTGCTGTATATACCTCTGGGGCTGCTGTATACTACCACTGGGGCTGCTGTATACACCACTAGGGCTGCTGTATATACCTCTGGGGCTGTATATACCTCTGGGGCTGCTGTATACTACCACTGGGGCTGCTGTATACTACCACTGGGGCTGCTGTATAGTACCACTGGGGCTGTATATACCTCTGGGGCTGCTGTATACTACCACTGGGGCTGCTGTATACTACCACTGGGGCTGCTGTATAGTACCACTGGGGCTGTATATACCTCTGGGGCTGCTGTATACTACCTCTGGGGCTGCTGTATACTACCACAGGGGCTGCTGTATACTACCACTGGGGCTGCTGTATACTACCACTGGGGCTGCTGTATAGTACCACTGGGGCTGTATATACCTCTGGGGCTGCTGTATACTACCTCTGGGGCTGCTGTATACTACCACTGGGGCTGCTGTATACTACCACTGGGGCTGCTGTATACTACCACTGGGGCTGCTGTATAGTACCACTGGGGCTGTATATACCTCTGGGGCTGCTGTATACTACCTCTGGGGCTGCTGTATACTACCTCTGGGGCTGCTGTATACTACCTCTGGGGCTGCTGTATACTACCTCTGGGGCTGCTGTATACTACCACTGGGGCTGCTGTATACTACCACTGGGGCTGCTGTATAGTACCACTGGGGCTGTATATACCTCTGGGGCTGCTGTATACTACCACTGGGGCTGCTGTATACACCTCTAGGGCTGCTGTATACTAACCACTGGGGCTGCTGCTGTATATACCTCTGGGGCTGCTGTATACCACACTACTGGGGGCTGTATACCTGTGCTGGGGTCCACCCTCGGCTTATACACAAGTCAATAGGTTTTCCCAGATTTTGGGGGCAAAAGTAGGGGGGTCGGCTTATACACGAGTATATACGGTACTAAATTCTTTGATAGGGCATTGATCCAGGGAACTAGTCCAATTGCCATATGTGGTGTCAGGAAGTAATTATTTTCCCTAATACGGAGCTTAGTGTTGCTACATGGTTTTTTTTTTGCCTTCCTCTGGATCAACATGTTAGGCTATGGGTTTAACTAGATGGACTTAAAGTCTATCTTCAGTCTTAAAAACTATGTTACTATGTAAGAGCAGGTAAAATGTCTGTCACAGCTGCACTTTGCATACCTCCTCTGCGCCTCCTGACCCATCCTACGCTTTCAGGGTCTTTGTTAGCCAATATGGGTTCGGTACATCGACGACATCTTTATGATCTGGCAGGGATCTGAAGACGACCTGGATAAATTTATGTCATCTCTTAATGATAACGATTTGAACATTCATATTACATATCAAACTGATAAGGTCGGGGTTGAGTTCTTGGATGTTTCCGTGAGGAGGGATGGCAGTGGATGTCTGCAGACTGACATATATAGGAAACCCACGTCTACTAATACACTACTAATGCCACCTCGTCTCACCCACCATATATGATCCGGTCGGTACCGGTGGGGCAATTTCTGAGGCTTAGGCGTATTTGTTCATCCGAGGCAGATTTCCGTACCCGTGCTGAGGAATTAAAAAATCGATTTTTGGAACGTGGGTACAGCAGAAGGTCTGTGAAACACACGTTTCACAGAGCACTTCATAGTTCCAGAAATGAGTTGTTATATGGCAGGACGAGCAGGACACGAGATGGTCATATGAGGTTTGTGACCACGTATAATGGGCAATTTGGGAGGATACGCTCTTGTTTAGATTGGGGATGGCCAATTTTATTGGCAGATCCAATATTGGCTAAAATTTTACCTCCACGCCCTATGATGGGGATACGCAGATCAAGGAACCTGCGTGATCATCTGGTGTCCAGCCATTATGTGGGTAGTAAGACCACCTTTTTGGATACTGTCCCTAAGAGCGTGGGCTGCCGCCCATGTGGCAGATGCGTGGCATGCCCCAATATTATAAGAATGGATACATTTAGGGATTCTAAGGGACTAAAAACCTTCTCAATTAGAAAGTCAATTACCTGTACCACAACAGCTGTGATCTACTACGCCACTTGTCTTTACGATAAAATCTATGTGGGGCTTACTACAAGACCCCTAAAGGTACGGGTACGGGAGCATGTCCTGGTTATAAATGCGGCAAAGGAGTGCCAGGATATTGTACATCTTAAAACACTGCCCAGACATTTTTGGGAGCATCATGCATCCCGAGGTGAACTTTTTAAGGTGAGGGGTATCGACCCTGTAGATCTAGGTCTGCGGGGTGGACCTATAGCTAAGAGGCTTTCAATGTTGGAAACTTGGTGGATTTGGAGGCTTGGCACCCTACAGCCTGAGGGACTGAATGAGTATAACAGTTTCATTCCATATTTGTGATTGACATTATCTGGGTTGCCATTATCGGTGTTGATCCTAATCAGGGTTTTTTTTTTGTTTTTTTTATCCATGTTTTTAATAGGCTGCAGCATTGAGATTCAAAGTGGACTCTTTGACTTAGATCAAAATGATGAAACATTGACCCAATTGGAATATAATATTATGTGGACCACTGCAAGATATGTGTAATCAGAGCTATGTCATCGCATCTGCAAACAACTGGACGATCATGTTGGAGCACCTGTCATATTGATATATGCCACAATATGGATTTTGATCAGGGTGGACTTTATGTGGGGATAAAACATTAACTTTATTATATTGTAATACATGGTAATAACTATGATATATTATTGTATGTTTCCCTTTATATATTGCATTACAGGTGGTAGTTGTATCCACCTATTGTTTAAAATGCTGTTTGTGGCAATAGTTTATGTATAGAAGGGAGAAGGGGTTAATCTGTTGATTCCAGAGTTGTTCAGGCCCTTCCTGATGACATAGGTTCTGTAACCTTAGTACCTGAGTACACAGACTGTTTGCCGTGATCTCATTGGTGGAGCACGGTCACGTGACTCCCATGTGACCGGCCCTCTGATGATGCATCTGCGGTCACACCCACATTTCCTGGGATTGCAGCAATGTAAACTACACTACTGTGTCCATTAATTTCTAATTGGCTGGCCAGCCTTTTTAAGCCCACTATACAGCCCAGACTGACACCCCCTGATGAAGGTGGAGCCGAAACGGCCGTAGGGGTCGGGGGCACCATTGACTGAAAGACGCAAGGAGCACTGTAGCCCTTTATTGGTAACTTGCACAGGATATTCTGCCAGATACTGGTCTCAATAGTGTGGTTGCTATATGAGCTGTATATGCAACCAGAGTCTGGGGATATAGTGGACATCCATATCCTAGATCTACTACACATTGAGCCAAATGTCATTATTATATATACTCAGGTGAAACTGTACCTAGGTTGAATGTGCCTTGCTGGGTATAAAACCTTTATATATTGCACATATGTACACCCATTGGGTATAAACTATGTTGTACTGGTACTATGTATTATATGTTGTTTTTTTTTGTTTTTTTTCTCTGGCATGAAATAACCTTGTGCATTGATACAATCTCACATACAGTGCCTACAAGTAGTATTCAACCCCTGCAGATTTAGGTGGTTTGATAAGATGCAAATAAGTTAGAGCCTTCAAACTGCAAACGAGAGTAGGATTTATTAACAGAAGCATAAATCTTACAAACCAAAAAGTTATGTTGCTCAGTTGAATTTTAATAAATTTTAAACATAAAAGTGTGGGTCAATTAATATTCAACCCCTAGGTTTAATATTTTGTGGAATAACCCTTGTTTGCAATTACAGCTAATAATCGTCTTTTATAAGACCTGATCAGGCCGGCACAGGTCTCTGGAGTTATCTTGGCCCACTCCTCCATGCAGATCTTCTCCAAGCTTTCTAGGTTCTTTGGGTGTCTCATGTGGACTTTAATCTTGAGCTCCTTCCACAAGTTTTCAATTGGGTTAAGGTCAGGGGACTGACTAGGCCACTCCATCACCTTGATTTTTTCCCTCTTGAACCAGGCCTTGGTTTTCTTGGCTGTGTGCTTTGGGTCGTTGTCTCGTTGGAAGATGAAATTACGACCCATCTTAAGATCCTTGATGGAGGAGCGGAGGTTCTTGGCCAAAATCTCCAGGTAGGCCGTGCTATCCATCTTCCCATGGATGCGGACCAGATGGCCAGGCCCCTTGGCTGAGAAACAGCCCCACAGCATGATGCTACCACCACCATGCTTGACTGTAGGGATGGTATTCTTGGGGTCGTATGCAGTGCCATCCAGTCTCCAAACGTCACGTGTGTGGTTGGCACCAAAGATCTCGATCTTGGTCTCATCAGACCATAGAACCTTGAACCAGTCTGTCTCAGAGTCCTCCAAGTGATCATGAGCAAACTGTAGATGAGCCTTGACATGACGCTTTGAAAGTAAAGGTACCTTACGGGCTCGTCTGGAACGGAGACCATTGCGGTGGAGTACGTTACTTATGGTATTGACTGAAACCAATGTCCCCACTGCCATGAGATCTTCCCGGAGCTCCTTCCTTGTTGTCCTCGGGTTAGCCTTGACTCTTCGGACAAGCCTGGCCTCGGAAACTTTCAAAGGCTGTCCAGGCCGTGAAAGGCTAACAGTAGTTCCATAAGCCTTCCACTTCCGGATGATGCTCCCAACAGTGGAGACAGGTAGGCCCAACTCCTTGGAAAGGGTTTTGTACCCCTTGCCAGCCTTGTGACCCTCCACGATCTTGTCTCTGATGGCCTTGGAATGCTCCTTTGTCTTTCCCATGTTGACCATGTATGAGTGCTGTTCATAAGTTTGGGAAGGGTCTTAAATAGTCAGAAAAGGCTGGCAAAAGAGATAATTAATCCACACATGTGAAGCACATTGTTCTTTGTGCCTGAACTACTTCTTAATACTTTACTGTACCTTTACACGCCGCGACGGCAGGCTGGATACATCCCGCTACTTCACGTGCACGAGCACGCTCAAACGGCTACAAACGGTCAACGCATCACCTTTACACGCCGCGACAAGGTGCGCTACGCCACGCTACATCCATAGCTAGCTACATCGCCGGGTGTCTCAAGTAGCCAGCTGTAGCTTAGCGTACCACATTTACACAGCGCTACAATAAGCTAATATGGGCGGACCTGGTACAGCAGGGACAGCACATAGGCGTGCCACAATCTTGGATTACGAGCCGTCCGTACGATGATAGGACAGCGCAATATCATCATGATTGGGCAGGCATCGCAGGAGGCTGAGAAATACAGCACGCTCGAGCGATTGTGTAGTGTGACTGGTCAGCTCCTTAAATATGCCGCCCTAGGCAGCGACTACCAATCGTCATGCAGGAGCTTCCTCCAATGATCGGTGATGGGGTGCGGTATCCCGGAGTCTGAGTCACGCCTTAGCTACATTGCAGCTACAGCCCCGGGTGTCCAGAGTTCCCTTCCGTTGCTTCTTTACACGCCGATACAGCTCGCTACCATCGGCGTTGTAGCCATCAGTTTTCGAGCAGAGCTAGGAAACAGATGTATCTGTCGCCGGCTGTCTCGTCACGTCTTCAGACGCCGCTACGACGGGCGATATTGGCGCTACAAGCGACATTTGTAGCCTGTAGCGGGATGTATCCAGCCTGCCGTCGCGGCGTGTAAAGGTACCATTAGGGGGACCAAACAGAATGCTGGTGGTTTGAGGGGTTGAATAATAAATGACCCTCTGAATTAACTTTTAACGCTTTAAAAAAAATAAAAAATAAAATCTTTTTGGCTGCAGTGCATTTCCCACTTCCAGGCTGATCTAAAGTCCAAATGTCACAATGCCAAGTTAATTCCGCATGTGTCAACCAGCTAAATCTGCAGGGGGTTGAATACTACTTGTAGGCACTGTATATCTAGTGTGTGTCAGTGGTGCAGTCTACCATAATGCTGCTTGTACTGTGGTTGTAACCCCCTGTTTTTACTTGTCATTAAAAATCACTTGTTTTTGCAAACTATGGGACGTTTGATCGTGTATTCCTATTTATATCTAATATATAAAACCACAAGCGATTTGTGACATCAGTTCCGTCACTTTGCACACACTTCCGTAACTTTGTCCCAAGGTACACCCGCTCAGGGTGGACCAAGATGGCTGCCCCAAGCGTGATGACTGTGGCGAGCCAGCCGGGAGGCGACCGCTGTTAGCCGGTCGTCTCCCGGCTGGCGACCCGCTCGCCGGAGCTCCGCCACCGTAGGGGCCCATTCACTTTCAAATTTGCCGCCATGCGCAAGCCGCCCCTCTGATTTGTCGCTCGCCGCTGGCGCTGACCAATCAGAAGAGCGCCGCGAGACACGCACCCATAATTCCAACATGAAGCCTTCCCGCCGGATTTCAAATATGGCACCATGTTTTGCGGCGCCATTCTCATTGGTCGGCGCCTGTGCGAACCACCAATGAGAAGAGTGGGGCAGGGCACGGCGCCATATTTGAAATCCAAAGTTCCCGTGGATTTCAAATATGGCGCCGTGCCCCACCCCACTCTTCTCATTGGTCGCTCGCCCTGGCGCCGACCAATGAAAAGAGCGCCGCGAAACACGGCGCCATCTTTCAACTTTTTTTTTTTTACCTCTTTGTTTTTAAAACATGGCGCCGTGCCGCGGCTTGAATCTGATTGGTCGCTCGCAAGCGAGCGACCAATCAGAATGGCAGCGCCGGTATCGGGCAAATCCCGGCTGGCTCGCGGCTCCCGGAGCTGAGCCGCGGATATGCCCGGCACGGAGATCCTCGACTCGCTCCGCCGGCGCGAGGTAGCCAGGAGCCGACCTCGGCTCCCGGCTACCTCGCGCCCGCTCCGTGCCCCGCTATTCTGATTGGTCGGCGCGCTGACAGCTCCCGCTGGATTTCAAATATGGCGCCGTGCCCCGCCCCACTCTTTTCATTGGTCGCTCGCGCCTGGCGCCGACCAATGAAAAGAGCGCCGTGAAACACGCCGCCATCTTTTAAATTTTTTTTTTTACTTCTTAGATTTTTAAACATGGCGCCGTTCCGCGGCTTGAATCTGATTGGTCGCTCGCCTGCGACCAATCAGAATTGCAGCAGCGGTATCGGGCAAATCCCAACTGGCTCGCAGCTCCCCGGAGCTGAGCCGCGGATATGCCCGGCACGGAGATCCCCGGCTCGCTCCGCCGGCGCGAGGTAGCCGGGAGCCGAGCTCGGCTTCCAGCTACCTCGCGGCCGCTCTGCCGGGGTGTGGATCCACGAACCACTATTCTGATTGGTCGCCACGCTGAATGTGGCGACCAATCAGAATAGTGCCGCCAGCTATGCCGCCATCTTTGAAATACACTGTACTCACACTGAAGTATGGCGCCATAGAGCGCGGCGCTAATCTGATTGGTTGCCACATTCAGCATGGCGACCAATTAGAATAGCGGCTCGCGGATCCCTTCCAGCCTCTGCCCTCCAGCCTCTCCCCTCCAGCCTCTGCCCTCCAGCCTCTCCCCTCCAGCCTCTCCACTCCAGCCTCTCCACTCAAGCCTCTCCCCTCCAGCCTCTCCCCTCCAGCCTCTCCCCTCCAGCCTCTGCCCTCCAGCCTCTCCCTTCCAGCCTCTGCCCTCCAGCCTCTGCCCTCCAGCCTCTGCCCTCCAGCCTCTCCCCTCCAGCCTCTGCCCTCCAGCCTCTGCCCTCCAGCCTCTCCCTTCCAGCCTCTGCCCTCCAGCCTCTGCCCTCCAGCCTCTGCCCTCCAGCCTCTCCCTCCAGCCTCTGCCCTCCAGCCTCTGCCCTCCAGCCTCCCCTGTCCTCTGCCCTTCAGCCTCCCTGTCCTCTGCCCTCCAGCCTCCCCTATCCTCTGCCCTCCTACCCCTCCAGCCTCCCCTCTCCTCACCCCTCCAGCCTCCGCTCTCCTCACCCCTCCTCACCCTTCCAGCCTCCGCTCTCCTCACCCCTCCTCACCCCTTCATATGTAATGTACAGTATGTGTATATATGTGTGGATGTAGGCACTTCCGTCACTTTGTCCGCACTTCCCTCACTTTGTACACACACATGCACACACACACACTCCGCTATACTTACCACCGGCCCTGCGTCCGCTGCTTGGATCCTCAGTCGACATGTCGCCGCCCCCGAACTACTCGATCCAATATAGCTTCCAAGATGTCTCGCCAAACTACCCGGACGACATATTGGATCCAGTCATCCGGGGGCGGCGACATGTCGACTCATGATCCAGGCGGCGGGGAAGACGCAGGGTCGGTGGTAAGTATAGCGGAGTGTGTGTATGTGTGTGTGTGTGTATGTGTGTACTGACCACTCTGCCCACAGCGCTGCGCTGACCACTCTGCCCACGGTGCTGCGCTGACCACTCTGCCCACGGCGCTGCGCTAACCACTCTGCCCACGGCGCTGCATTGACCACTCTGCCCACGGCGCTGCACTGACCTCTCTGCCCACGGCGCTGCACTGACCACTCTGCCCACGGCGCTGCGCTGACCACTGAGCCACCGCACTTACTGTTAACCACTGAGCCACCGCACTCACTGCTAACCACTGAGCCACCGCACTCACTGCTAACCACTGAGCCACCGCCCAGTGCTAACCACTGAGCCACCGCGCAGTGCTAACCACTGAGCCACCGCGCAGTGCTAACCACTGAGCCACCGCGCAGTGCTAACCACTGAGCCACCGCGCAGTGCTTACCACTGAGCCACCGCGCAGTGCTAACCACTGAGCCACCGCGTAGTGCTAACCACTGAGCCACCGCGCAGTGCTAACCACTGAGCCACCTCGCAGTGCTAACCACTGAGCCACCGCGCAGTGCTAACCACTGAGCCACCGCGCAGTGCTAACCACTGAGCCACCGCGCAGTGCTAACCACTGAGCCACCGCGCAGTTCTAACCACTGAGCCACCGCGCAGTGCTAACCACTGAGCCACCGTATCCTCTGCTACCCACTGAGCCACCTGTATACACACAATTAATTTCACCGCACTCCCCTAACTATTAGTAAATAAACTATATATGGATTCTAGACTACCTGATTCTTTAGAATCGGGCCGCCATCTAGTATATATTTATGTACCTAAGGTGCGATTTGTCTGGTCCATGTGGGATATAGTCTTTTTCTGATCATTTTGGTGGTGGATGTAGACAATCCCTAAATGAAGTGTATTAACTATGTAAGAGCAGGTAAAATGTCTGTCACAGCTGCACTTTGCATACCTCCTCTGCGTCACCCCACTCACAGTGTGGTTTCTCATGTCAGGTCTCCTCGATGAGTCGTACCCCTTTGCACTGCTGCTTCTACATGTAATTTCCAAATGGTCTTCCTGGGGCATGGCCGGTTTCTGCACAGATTAGGTTTCCTGACCCATCCTATGCTTGCAGGGTCTATGTTAGCCAATATTAGGTACCTTCCCACCACGCATTGCCTGAATGTTCGTTCCTAGTCAGTTTATCTTCTGGTATCCGTTTCTTGAGCTTGTTTGTATTGATCCTCCTGTTACTGACTTGGCTTGCATACCAGTTTTGTCTGTGCTATGAAGATCTAAAGTTTTGATAGCCCTCACTTGTCAGATTTACCTTATACAAAACTACATCAAAGTGATAAAATTGACAAGTGAGAAAAACTAAAAATGGTGCGCCCTACTTTATTACTATGTCCAGAGCTGCTAATTTTTATCAGTCGCAAGTCTACATAAGTGCGCTTAAAACAACAAAATCTACTCCTAACATATTTTTGTGTTGTCTGTGCTGCAGCGTGTGACTCATGGAGAAGGTGACTCATTCCTTGTTATTCTGAAGAACAATCACACCAATTTATAGAATGAAAGTACATAAACCATTCCTGTGTAGTTATCACTTGTAAGACAAACACATATCACGGACTACGAGTCCATATGGCTTGTCATATGTTCATAGTTAATAAATTATCTGTTTTATTTTTGAATTGCTAAAAATCTTGGTCTGTTCCTAAAAATTGGGAACAGTTGGCAGCTGTGCCAGAGATTTGTGCAGTATTACTCATCTATTGAAGGGAAATGTATAATAATTTGAATACACTGATGCCTGGTCATAATAACACAACCTAACTTGCTACAATATAGTGCGATACCTTTTTCAACTTTTCTATTGTTATAAAACGCTCAAGCTTCTTTAATGGAGATGTTTAACTTTCTTTTTTTTATTTCAAAAAGCAGAACATATTTTAAAATAATAGCAGAATTATATTCATTGGATCTCAACAATGTCGCTCCAGGAAAGGCCACCCTCGTGGTCCCCGACTGGACAGGCAGTGATTACGTCTAGCTTGTCATTCAAATGAATTTTCAGAAATGTAATTGCCTGCAATGCTCAGATAACTGGAATGGGATGTTATTATATGCATAGTTACAGAAAGCTAATTAGAGTCACCTGACCACTACAGACAATCATAGACATCAGTAGTAACAAATAGTGATCGGCAGACCCAACTGGACTTTTTTTAAAGCCCGAGTTCGGGGTCAAATGTGACTCGAACTCGAGTTCAAACCTGAATGTGAACTTTAAAGTTATGAGATGGGGTTCTATCCTAAGATCCAGACATTTTGGGGAGCAGTGGAGGATCTCATTAACTCTCTTACGGGTATTAGTACAAAACTCTCAGGCCACCTAGCAATGCTTTAACATTGGCTTAAATGACCTTCACTTTCCTGTAAGACCCTGTATTTCTCATATCCTTATTTCAACAAGACAATATTTGGCACTATGTTGGAAGAAGCCCAGGACACTTAATTTGGCTGATTTGATAGACCAAATTAATACACATCACCAATACGAATCAATTCTTGCCTCTAGTCTTCCCCATAGACCCAATATTGAGAATAATTGGGCCTTGTAGAGTGCTTAACATTTGGCTTCCTTATCTAATATTCCCTGAAATTTTGTTTTTGTATCTGTATACTAAACGATGTACAGTACAGACCAAAAGTTTGGACACACCTGCTCATTCAAAGATTTTTCTGTATTTTCATGACTATGAAAATAGTAGATTCACACTAAAGGCATTAAAACTATGAATTAACACATATGGAATTATATAAATAACAAAACAAAAAGTGTGAAACAACTAAAAGTATGTCTTATATTCTAGGTTCTTCAAAGTAGCCACCTTTTGCTTTGATTACTGCTTTGCACACTCTTGGCATTCTCTTGATGAGCTTCAAGAGGTAGTCACCGGAAATGGTTTCACTTCACAGGTGTGCCCTGTCAGTTTAATAAGTGGGATTTCTTGCCTTATAAATGGGGTTGGGACCATCAGTTGTGTTGTGCAGAAGTATGGTGGATACATAGCTGATAGTCCTACTGAATAGACTGTTAGAATTTGTATTATGGCAATAAAAACGCAGCTAAGTAAAGAAAAACGAGTGGCCATCATTACTTTAAGAAATGAAGGTCCGTCAGTCCAAAAAACTGGGAAAACTTTGAAAGTGTCCTTAAGTGCAGTTGCAAAAACCATCAAGTGTTACAAAGAAACTAGCTCACATGAGGACCATCCCAGGAAAGGAAGACCAAGAGTCACCTCTGCTGTGGAGGATAAATTAATCCGAGTCACCAGCCTCAGAAATCCCAGGTTAACAGCAGCTCAGATTACAGACCAGGTCAATGCCACACAGAGTTCAAGTAGACACATCTCTACAACAACTGTTAAGAGGAGACTTTGTGCAGATGGACTCTACATGCCTGGTTACCACTGTGAAGCATGGAGGAGGAGCTGTGATTGTGTGGGGGTGCTTTGCTGCTTTGAAGCTCATCAAGAGTGTGCAAAGCAGTAATCAAAGCAAAAGGTGGCTACTTTGAAGAACCTAGAATATAAGACATATTTTCAGTTTCACACTTTTTTCAAGTATATAATTCCACATGTGTTAATTCATAGTTTTGATGCCTTCAGTGGGAATCTACAATTTTTATAGTCATGAAAATACAGAAAAATCTTTGAATGAGAAGGTGTGTCCAAACTTTTGGTCTGTACTGTATGCATACTTAGTTTTCTGGAAATTAGAGTTGGAACCACCTCAATTCACTGGAGTAATTAATTCACAAAATCTTTATTGGAAATCCTTTCAAAATAAAAGTGATGAAAAATTGGGCATCTTAGACAACAAAGCAATAAAGAGGGGTGGTGTGTATAACAGGAATCAATCCACCCCTTTTTATTGCTTTGTTGTCTGAGATGCTCAATTTTTCATCACTTTTATTTTTAAAGGATTTCCAACAAAGATTTTGTGAATTTTTAATTACTCCGGTGTGTTGAGCTGGTTCTAACTCTAATTTCCTCAATTGCTTTCAGCGCAGCATCGGGGACACTGTGCTCCTCCCGGATTGGAACAGCATCTCAGGGTGTGAGCTGAACTTTTTCTTATTATTCATACTCAGTTTTCTAACTTCTCTTATGGCGTCATGTTTATTGGCTATGTAGTTATTCCCTTGCTTGTTCTCCCAAATCTTAATTCCCACTCCTGCTCCTCCTTCTCCTATCCCCCTACATAATCCTAAAGTAATTGTATTCTATACCAATGCAACAATTTAAGTGCCCGAATAATTGTTACTGCTTGAAAAAGTTGAATAAAATGTTTATTGGTTTAAAAAAAAAGTTATGAGATGGGGTGGGGGGCTGTAAAAAGAAAGAAAATAGTGATTAAACTGCATCATTATACTTACTGGTATCCGGACGTCCTTCCGCTTGTACTTCTGGGGCCATTCATTAACTTTTTAGGCATTCACTGCTGAAGGGCAGAACATCCAATCACAGATGCTGTCAAAGAGAATGGGCATCTGTGACTGGCTTTTGAAGTACGGTAATCTGAAAACAGCCAATACATTTTAGCATCTCCCATGGTAAAAAAAAAAATTTAATTGCAATAAAACACAAAAGACATCCCTGGTTCCCATCTTTAACCTCTTAACGACAGCCGTACGTCTCTAGACGTCGGCTGTCATTACCCGGTGTTTGAAGTGAGCTCCGGCGTGGAGCTCACTTCAAACCTCCGACATCTCAGCTGATCTCACTAGCTGAGATGTCGGTCTAACAGCACCGATCGGTCCCGCCATCCAATCGGTGCTGTAAACCCCTTAGATCCCGCCCTCAATCTCTGAGAGCTGGATCTAAGGGAGCCGGAGCCGGCAGCGCGCTTACCGGGCTCCAGGGGAGATCTCGCGATAGTATCGCGGGATCTCCTGTACTGATGTCACAGGCCAGGGTCCTGGCTTGACCCAGGAACCTGTCATGGAGCATTTTAGGGTTGTGGTTGGCAGGGGTTGCCAACCACAACAGGTCCGCGATTCTGACACATACAGAGGATCAGCAGCTCCTCTGTATGTGTCAGAAGCAATCGGACTGTGCAGCTGCATGCCTCTCACAGGGGCTGTGTAAAAGTAAGAATCAATAAGCAAATAAAGTTTTTACAAAGTTGAAAAAAAACAAAAAACATAAAAGTTCAAATCACCCCCCTTTTCTCCCATCCACAATAAAAGTATTAAAAAAAAAAATACACATATTTGGTATCGCCGCGTTCAGAATCGCCCGATCTATCAATATAAATAATCAAATAATGAGATCCGTAAACTGCGTACCGCAAAAAATGGTTCAAACGCCAAAATTATGTTTTTTTGATCACTGCAACAATGCTAAAAAATGCAATAACGGGCGATCAAAACAGCGCATCCACCCAAGTATAGTATCATTAAAAATGTCAGCTCGAGACGCAAAAAATAAGCTGTCACCCAGCCCCAGATCCCGAAAAATGAGGACGCTACGGGTCGCAGAACATGGCGCAAAAAGTGCAATTTTTTTTTTCATGCTTTTGAATTTTTTTCCACTACCTAGATACCAATAAAGGTATACATGTTTGGTATCTACATACTCATACTGACCCGAGGCATCGCACCGTCATGTCGATTTTACCATATAGTGAACACGGCAACTACAAAACCCAAAAAACAAACGTCTTATTGCACTTTTTTTGCAATTTCACTGCATTTAGAATTTTTTTGCAATTTCCCTGTACACTATATGGTAAAACAAATTATTGCATCTGAAAGTACAACTCGTCCCGCAAAAAACAAGCCTTCATATGTCTGTGTTGACAGAAAAATAAAAACGTTATGGCTCTTGGAAGCCGAGGAGCGAAAAAACAAAAATGAAAAATGACAAATTTCTTCGTCACTAAGGGGTTAATAGCGCAAAACAAAACTCTCTGACGATAATCCACAGGCTGACACACAGGAATGTCCACTCACCGCACACACTGTCAAGAAAATTACTTTGGATCTGTTTATGGTGAGTTTGGTAGTTCATCTGAGTTCAGAACTGACGTGTCAGCTGTGAACTCGAATGACCCAGGTCAACTACATCACGACACCCAGTAAACAGCCATAAAGTGAGCGATAAAAACGCTCACTTAATGGTGGGATCTTGGTGCCGTGATGCAGTTCATCATGGACCCAGGGAAGTTTGTGTTCGGGGTCCGTGCCCGAATGCTAGGTGTTTGGCACGGACCCAGAACTTTACAGTTTGGGCGCACTCATCCTTAGTCACAAACATACTTCAAGTATTTGAATGCTGGTCCCAATATGCTTCTACTTTTGGGACAAGTGCAGTGGTGGAAACAGCAGAGGACAGTAACCAGTAAGTATTTTAAAGCAGACATTGAACATACATTACTGATATCTAAAGGTTGGAGAAATTAAAAAAAAAAAAGTTGTAATGGCAGTTTAAGCATATATTTAAAGAGTATCTTTCACTACAAGCTAAACTGGCCACATCATGATGATGTGGCTGAATACTTCAATAAAATATATATATATATATATATATATATATTTATTTTTTTTAAAATTTCTTATCTGTTGCAGAGATTTTAGCTTGCAAGCTTTAAATACTAATTTCCACTATAAACAAGGGGACATTACTAAGAGACTTTTCTCTGGGGGTGTTTACTTTTCCACTGTATGTGTGGCACCTCTACGATTTGGCTGCCAGGGATGGTGTTGCTCTTACATCAATTGTAATACCATGTCTGGGGAGAATTGGACCGCCATCTGCTGGAAGCCTGAAGCATCAAACACAATCCAAACTACAATCAGAAAGCTGACAACTTTCTTAAGAGTCTTGCTCCCCTCCCCTTCTATCCCTTACTTTTCCCTCTCTCGCTGGGCCCTTCCGAGATAATAGGGACAGCATGGTGACCAATCCTTCAGGCTCTGTCTCGGAACTCAGAACCCTAAACGTGAAAGGGTTGCATAGCCCTGGTAAATGTTCCATTCTTTTGAACATGTTATGGAAACGAAAATTACACATGGTCTTTCTGCAGGAGACTCACTATACGGCTGACAGACTATACAGGCTCACGGATAGAAGGTTCCCAACTGTATATCACTCCCCGTCTGATGATCCCAGAGCCAAGGGCACCTGTATACTTCTATCGGGGTCATTGTCTTGGGAGTTGATTGGCTTCCAAGCGGATCAATAGGGAAGGCTGGCAATGCTCAAGGGGAGGGTGGCCTCGCAGCTTTTCACCTTTGTCTCTTTACTTACCAAATACGGGACAGT
>JARQOC010000003.1:575941783-575981007 GCA_033576535.1 Allobates femoralis
ACTACCACTGCTGGGGCCCTGTATATACCACCACTGCTGGGGCCCTGTATATACTACCACTGCTGGGGCCCTGTATATACTACCACTGCTGGGGCCCTGTATATACTACCACTGCTGGGGCCCTGTATATACCACTGCTGGGGCCCTGTATATACCACTGCTGGGGCCCTGTATACTACCACTGGGGAGGCTGCTGTATACTACCACTGGGGAGGCCTGTATACCACTGGAAGGGCCTGTATACCACACTGCTGGGGACTGTATACCTGTGCTGGGGTCCACCCTCGGCTTATACACGAGTCAATAGGTTTTCCCAGGTTTTGGGGGCAAAAGTAGGGGGGTCGGCTTATACACGGGTCGGCTTATACACGAGTATATACGGTAATCTTCTGTCCTCATGACACCATCTATTTTGTAAAGTGCACCAGTTCCTCCTGCAACAAAACAACATGATGCTGCCACCCTCGTGTTTCACAGTTTGGATGGTGTTCTTAGGCTTCCAAGCTTCTCTCTTTTTCCTCCAAGCATACTAATGATCATTGTGGCCAAACAAAATCACAAAAAACAATCAGAAAAACGTGCAAAAATACTCTGTTATAAAAAATAAAAAAAGTAAAAAGCAAGTGCTGCATAAAAAAGTGATAAAAAACAGGGTATTTAGTTGATACGTTTTTTGCAAAAAATGTATACGAAGCCGCTCTACCAAACGTCAAGGTAACCCGTATCAGAGCAGTCCCTATCTGTGTGTTCAAAAAACCTGACCATGTGAATAGTTACCTACATGAGCCGGGTCCAGACAGGTCCAGTGTCTGACACGGACTGACTGCAGAAGACGGCTTTCATGTGCAGGACCCAAAGGGAGTGGTGGGCGGCTCCCTTATCTTGCAGAAACAAGAAACAAACTAAACAGACACTAATGAGCCATGCACACAGTGAACAGATCTGTAAGACGCTGTTCACACCACCAAAAGACTAAATCACTGTTGTGGCCAAACAGTTCAATTTTAATTTGATCAGACCACATGACATGTTTCCAAAAATGTAGGTCTTTGTACCTGTGTGCATTTGCAAAACTTAATCTGACTTTTTTATGTTTCTTTTGGAATAATGTCTTCTTGGCAGTGTGGCCTTTTAGCCTATGTTGATGCAGTACTTATTTCACTAATATCACAATCTTACCAGCTTTTGCTTTCATCTTCACGAGGTCTTTAGCTTTTGTTCTTGGGTTAATATGCATATGTTGCACCAAAGCATATTCATCTCTGGAACACAGAACCTATTTTTTTTCAGGAGCAGTATGATGACTGCACATTCCTATCGTGTTTGTACTTGCATATAATTGTTTGTACAGATGAACTAGGCACCTTCAAGTATATGAAAATTTCACCCAAGATTGAACCAGACTTTTGCAAGTCCACAATTCTCTTCCTGATATCTTGGCTAATTTCTTTAGACTTTCCAATGATGCTACTCAAAGAAGCAGAGTGTTTCAGGTGTGCATTAAAATAGATTCACAGGTGTGTCTTAAGTAACTCAGATGTTGCCAATAAACCTATCAGAAGCTTTCAAACACATGGCATCATAATATGGGCTGACCCAAATGATTTAAAGGCATAGTAATCTTAGAGCATGTAAACTTGTGATTTCACAGAAAGTAATAAAAATGACTTAAAACATTCTCTCTCTCATTATTCTGCCATTTGGCAAATATAAATAATTATGGCAACCCTAATTGATCGAAGACGGGAAAGGGTATTCTAATTTCATGTCAGATAGCGAGCAAAACATGTATATGTGTCTTTTTATATAGTGCATGTAAACTTCTGGTTTTAACTGTATCTAAGAAATGTATGAATGGGTGATACAGAGCAAGCAATGTATGAAAAGTGTGATAGGAAGCAATCAATGTATGAAAAAGTGATAGAGAGCAAGCAATGTATGAAGGTGTGATAGAGAGCAAGCAATGTATGAAGGGGTGATATAGAGCAAGCAAAGTTTGAAGGGGTGATACAGAGAAGGCAATTTATGAAGGGGTAATAGAGAGCAAGCAATGTATGATGGGAGGATAGAGAGCAAGTGCTAAAGACGTGAGGACTACCACTTCAGGATTAGTATTAAAAGAATTATTTTATTAATTCTCTTTAAAAATGACTGGTCTAGTCAACAGAGTATACAAAAGTGAAAAAGGTGTATATTTACAAGTTCACTGGAGGAGAAGAGCACATCACAATAAAAGTATCTCTTTCTGCCCCTACATCTGCAGAGCTGCCTAACAGTGGAGGTAATACCACCTCAATGTTCCGGGTGCCCCCACTCTGGATGGCTTGCCCTATGATAGCCCTAAGTAAAGGTTATCACAGTTGTAGCAATATAGTTTGTACAAAGGGGTGTCGTAATTCATAAGGATAACAACAGGACATAAGTCTGGATCAGGATTAATTTAACTCGAATAGAGTGTCAGAGTCCTCTGATTCAACAGAAGTCCAGTGTGCGATTAGTTTCTTCCTCCAGTTGTGACATTAAAAACAGTGGGGAAATCTCCATCATTTTTCGTCTTACGCGTTTCGCCTTAACGAGTATCGTAAGGCTCATCAAAGACTTTGTAGAAGTATTCACACAATTGCCTGTCACTTTTTTCTCGGAGACACAATAGAACCAAGATGGTAGTCCCTCGTTCATAAAAAGTTCCACAATCATACATCCAGTCTGGACACTTCACCCTGGAACCAGATCACATGGAGTTCCTTTAACTCTATGGGGGGCTAACTAAGCCAGAAGTAATCCCTTCTCTGGTGATTCCAACTTTAAGGGGATTCTGCAAACTCCATGTCATTATGGTTGCTGTGGAATTTAGTGTCCAAAAAATACATAAAGGGACTGGATGTTAACCATTGCGTGTATCCTGTCTCCTGGGGTTTTGTTAATACACCCTAGTGATCCTGATTGTGGAATTTTTTTTGAACGAGGGACTACCATCTTGGTTCTATTGTGTCTCCGAGAAAAAAGTGACAGGCAATTGTGTGAATACTCCTATAAGGTCTCTGATGAGCCTTACGGTACTCGTTAAGGCGAAACGCGTAAGACGAAAAATGATGGAGATTTCCCACTATTTTTAATGTCACAACTGGAGGAAGAAACTAATCGCACACTGGACTTCTGTTGAATCAGAGGACTCTGACACTCTATTCGAGTTAAGTTAATCCTGATCCAGACTTATATCCTGTTGTTATCCGTATGAATTATGACACCCCTTTGTATAAACTATATTGCTAAAATTGTGATAACCTTTACTTAGGGCTATCATAGGGCAAGCCGTCACGGAGTGGGGGCACCCGGAACATTAAGGTGGTATTACCTCCACTGTTAGGCAGCTCTGCAGATGTAGGGGCAGAAAGGGATACTTTTATTGTGGTGAGCTCTTCTCCTCCAGTGAACTTGTAAATATACACCTTTTTCACTTTTGTATACTCTGTTGACTAGACCAGTCATTTTTAAAGAGAATTAATAAAATAATTATTTTAATACTAATCCTGAAGAGGTAGTCCTCACGTCTTTAGCATTTAAAAAAAAAAAAAACTACCCTATTCATTAGATACCCTTGTCTAATTATGAGGATAGAGAGGAAGCAATGTATGAATGGAGGATAAAGAGCAAGCAATGTATGAAGGGGTGATAGCAAGCAATGTATGAAATGTATTGATAGAGAGTAAGCTATGTATTAAGAGGTGATAAAAATCAAGAAATTTATAAAGGGGTGATAGAGAGCAAGCAATGTATGAAGGGATGATAGAGAGCAAGCAATATATGAAAAGGGTGATAAAGAGCAAGCAATGTATGAAGGGGTATTAGAGAGCAAGCAATGTATGAAGCGGTGATAGAAAATAAGCAATATATGAAGAGTGACAGAGAGCAAGCAATGTAATGAAGGGGTAATAGAGAGCAAGCAATGTAAAATTGAATGATAGAGAGCAAGCAATGTATGCAGGGTGATAAAGAGCAAGCAATCTATGGAGGAGTGATGCAGACCAATCAATGTATGAAGAGTGACAGAGAGCAAGCAATATATGAAGGGGTGATAGAGAGCAAATAATTTATGAAGTGTGACAGACAGCAAGCAATGTATAGGCCCTTTTACACGCTACAACTTTCCAGCGATCATGACGACGATTTGACCAGGCCGGGATCGCTGGTGTGTCGCCACGTGGTCGCTGGTGAGATGTCAAACAGTCAGATCTCACCAGCAACGCAGCAACGACACAGAACAGTGCGTTGGTCGTTGGGAGTCTGTCACTCTCGGGAGTAGTATTGAGATTTTTGGTTGTTGTCCCTGTCAAACACAGCGATGCATGCTGCCCAGCGGGAGCGCAACAACCTAAAAATGGTCCTGAACGATTTGTAACAATCAGCGATCTCACAGCGGGGGCTTGATCGCTGCTACGTGTCACACATAGCAATGTCGCTAGCGATGTTGCTGTGTGTGAAATACCCTTATGAAGGAGTGATAAAGAACAGGCAATAAATGAAATGGGTGATAGTGAGTAATCAATGTATGAAGGCGAGTTAGAGCGCAAGCAATGAATGAAGAGTGACAAGGAGCAAGCAATGTATGAAGGGGTGACAGAGAGCAAGCAATGTAAGAAGGAATGATAGAGAGACAGCAATGTATGAAAGGGTGAAAGAGAGCAATCAATATATGAAGGAATGATACAGAGCAATCAATGTATGAAGGGGTGACAGAGAGCAAGCAATGTAAGAAGGAATGATAGAGAGACAGCAATGTATGAAAGGGTGAAAGAGAGCAAGCAATATATGAATGAATGATACAGAGCAATCAATGTATGAAGAGTGACAGAGAGCAAGCAATGTATGAAGGGGTGATAGAGAGCAAGCAATGTATGAAGAACTGATAGAGAGTAAGCTATGCATTAAAGGGTGATAAAAATTAAGAAATGTATAAAGGAGTGATAGAGAGCAAGCAATATATGAAGGGGTGATAGACAGCAAGCAATGTATAAAAAGGTAATACAGAGCAAGCAATATGTGAAGGGGTGATAGAGAACAAGCAATATATGAAGGGGTGATAGAGAGCAAGCAATTTATGAAGAGTGACAGAGCAAACAGTGTATGAGGGGGTGATAGAGAACAAGCAATGCATGAAGGGGTGATAGAGAGCAAGCAATGTATAATGAATGACAGAATGCAAGCAACGTATGAAGAGGTGATACAGAGCAAGCAATAAATGAAATGGGTGATAGAGAGCAAGCAATGTATGAAGGGGTGATAGAGAGCAAGCAATGTATGAAGGGATGATAGAGAGCAAGAAATTGTTATGGTTAATATTTTATATCTTGTTTTGTTTATCATTTAAGCAATTTTTATATCTTTGATAACTTGTGTTGTATCAGGTCTGTATTAGATTTGCAACGGAAGCAGAAAAGCAAGGACACAAAGTATTTTGTATTTGTCTTTATGTTTGCTACATTTATGGCTGGTGTGACCGGACCTTGTCTTTGTTTGAGCTGATTCAGCAGTACCCATGTCTCGTGGACTTTCTTTCCAAAACTTATATGGTTTTGGATGATTGGTAAGCCACCCTATTGTTTCAGGAATACTAATAAAAATGTGTAGCTTGGCAAAGTTCTTTAGACAAGCTATCCACACTGACATACTGGCTGTGTGTGTTGATCAATTGACAAACCTGAATATGGACCAGAATTGGAAGAAATATGGAGATCCCTTGCGCCTCACTCTCTATTAGCTTTCGCTGGAAAGATGATTCCACGACACAATTTATGAAGGAGCTTTAAAGAGCTGTTTAGCGGCTTATTCCTATCTCGCTAGTTATTCTAAGGCTGGTTTCACATTGCGATTTTTTCCTGTGTGTGGGGATCCTTCTTTTTGCAGGACCCCACAGACAGGAAAAGGATCGCATCGGAGGTGACCTCCGGATGACATTTCTGTGTCCGGGTCCATGATTTTCGTGCAATATTATTCGGCCCCTTTACTTTCAGTGCAGCAAACTCATTCCAGAAGTTCAGTGAGGATCTGTGAATGACACAATGTTGTCCTAAATGACTGGCAATGATAAATAAAATCCACCTGTGTGTAATCAAGTCTCTGTATAAATGCACCTTCTCTATGATAGTCTCAGGGTTCTGTTTCAAGTGCAGAGAGCATCATGAAGACCAAGGAACACACCAGGCAGGTCCGAGATACTGTTGTGGTTTAAAGTTTAAAGTTTAAAGCCAGATTTGGATACAAAAAGATTTCCCAAGTTTTAATCATCTCAAGGAGCACTGTGCAAGCAATCATATTGAAATGGAAGTAGTATCAGACCACTGAAAATCTACCAAGACCCGGCCATCCCTCTAAACTTTCATCTCAAACAAGAAGAAGACTGATCAGAGATGCAGCCAAAAGGCCCATGATCACTCTGGATGAACTGCAGAGATCTACAGCTGAGGTGGGAGAGTCTGTCCATAGGACA
The DNA here is from genome assembly GCA_033576535.1 of Allobates femoralis. Lineage (NCBI taxonomy): Eukaryota > Metazoa > Chordata > Amphibia > Anura > Aromobatidae > Allobates > Allobates femoralis. Next base: position 575,948,271 of record JARQOC010000003.1, read on the forward strand.
ACAATCAGTCGTTCACTGCACAAATCTGACCTTTATGGAAGAGTGGCAAGAAGAAAGCCATTTGTCAAAGATATCCATAAAAAGTCTTGTTTAAAGTTTGCCACAAGCCACCTGGGAGACACACCAAACATGTGGAATAAGGTGCTCTGGTCAGATGAAACCAAAATCAAACTTTTTGGCCACAATGCAAAATGATATGTTTGGCGTAAAAGCAACACAGCTCATCACCCTCAAAACACCATCCCCACTGTCAAACATGGTGGTGGCAGCATCATGGTTTGGGGCCTGCTTTTCTTCAGCAGGGACAGAGAAGATGGTTAAAATTTATGGGAAGATGGATAGAGCAAAATACAGTACCATTCTGGAAGAAAACCTGTTGGAGTCTGCAAAAGACCTGAGACTGGGACAGAGATTTATCTTTTAACAAGACAATGATCCCAAACATAAAGCAAGATCTAAAATGAAATGGTTCAAAACTAAAGGTATCCATTTGTTAGAATGGCCAAGTCAAAGTCCAGACCTGAATCCAATTGAGAATCTGTGGAAAGAGCTGAAAACTGCTGTTCACAAACGCTCTCCATCCAACCTCACTGAGCTCGAGCTGTTTTGCAAAGAGGAATGGGCAAGAATTTCAGTCTCTAGATGTGCAAAACTGATAGATGCATACCCCAAGAGACTTGCAGCTGTAATCGCAGCAAAAAGTGGCGCTTCAAAGTATTAACTCAAGGGGGCCGAATAATATGGCACGCCCCACTTTTCAGTTTTTTATTTGTTAAAAAAGTTTAAAATATCCAATAAATTTCGTTCCACTTCATGATTGTGTCCCACTTGTTGATGATTCTTCCAAAAAAAAAATTAAATTTATCTCTTTACGTTTGAAGCTTGAAATGTGGCAAAAGGTTGAAATGTTTAAGGGGGCCAAGAACTTTCACAAGGCACTGTACATTCCGGGAGTGAACTTAAGTAAAGGCAAGTGTTAAAAATAAGGCTGGTTTCACACTGCAGTTTTTTTCCTTATCAGGTTCCATCCGGTTTGTGTGCCAAAACCAGGAGAGGCCTATAGAAATGAGACAAATGAGCAATAGGGTCATATCTCTATTATATAGAGGTATATGTATGGCGCCAAGGGCCTGCTCACCTGATCTGGTTGTGTAACCCACAACCAGTATGAACGCTCAGTCAGTAGCTGCTGCTGGATCCACACATCCATGGGTCACCGCGGTAAGAAGTCAGCATATAAGGACGAAGTGTCGTACGATCCGTGCTGCTACCAAAGGAAGACCAGGACAATGGATCAGCATATAAGGACGAAGGAACCAGGAGAGGAACTTGCAGAGAAAAGGTATAATTGAAAGATTGACACCTGTTCTGAGTTTTGGAGACACTCTTGGCTTTGACACTAAAACTTTATGGAACCTGATCAGGGAAAAAACTGCAGTGTGAATCCAGCTAAAAAATATATATGCTCACCTCTCCAGTGAGTCCCCCGATGCGCTCCGTCTAGCTTCGGAGGGTTGAAGGACTTGGGGAGGCGGGGCTACCCGATCAGCTGATCAGTCACATGACTGCAGTTTTGGAGACAAAAAGCTAAATGCGACAAAAAACAACAGTACACTGCAGTAAAAGTATTAAAATGCAAGTGCAGTATAAAAATAATATAACAAATACAGGGTACTTGGTCCATCCGTTTTTTTGTGCAGAAAAAGTTATTTGTGCAGTAACCAGTCATGTGATCGGTTAGCCTCACCCAGCTAGGTCCTCAAACCGTGGAAGATAGATGCCGACATTGGGGGACACGCCGGAGAGGTGAGCATATATATTTTTTATTTTTCACACTTGCTTTTAATTAATTTCACTTCCGCAATGTATTTATATAGTGAAATTAGACAGTAAAGAGCAGTTTTAGTGTACTAAGCATGCTCCGTACACTAGGATTGGGAATGTTCTCTCTTTTTGGGAAAAGGCATCAACATAAAGTTTACAGGAGAAGAAAAGAGGCATTCAAAGAAAAGAACACGGTCCCTACAGTCAAAAATGGCACAGGTTCCCTGATGTTTTGGGGTTGCTTTGCTGCCTCTGGCACTGGACCGTTTGACAGTGTGCATGGCATTATGAAGTCTGAAGACTACCAACTAATTTTGCAGCATAATGTAGGGCCCAGTGTGAGAAAGCTGGGTCTCCCTCAGATGTCATGGGTCTTCCAGCAGGACAAGAACCCAAAACACACTTCAAAAAGCTCTAGAAAATGGTTTGAGAGAAAGCACTGGAGACTTCTAAGGTGGCCAGCAATGAGACCAGACCTGAATCCCATAGAACACCTGTGGAGAGATCTAAAAATGGCAGTTTGGAGAAGGCACCCTTCAAATATCAGGGACCTGGAGCAGTTTGCTAAAGAAGAATGGTCTAAAATTCCAGCAGAGCATTGTAAGAAACTCACTGATGGTTACCAGAAGCGGTTGATCGCAGTTATTTTGCCTAAAGGTTGTGCAACCAAGTATTAGGCTGAGGGTGCCAATACTTTTGTCCGGCCCATTTTTGGAGTTTTGTGTGAAATGATTAATGTTTTGCTTTTTGCTTCATTCTCTTTTGTGTTTTTTCATTGAAAACAAATTAAATGAAGATAATAATACCAAAGAATTTGTGATTGCAATCATTTTCAGGAAGAAACTGAGTATTATCTGACAGAATTGCAGGGGTGTCAATACTTTTGGCCAACACTGTAGGCCCCCATGTTAATGGCAACGGATCAGGTTGGATCCGATTCGGTCCGATTTGGTCCACTGTGCCCAAAATCGGAGCAGTCTCCGATTTTGGGTACAGCAAAAAATCAGACACAATCGGATCCGAAACAAATCGGTTGGCAATAAGGCCAAATTCAATCCGATCTGATGCCCATAGGGATACATGGGGGACAAATCGGATCAGTGGCTGTCCGTTTTACAACGGACAGCCACGGATCCCAGAAAATCGCAATGTGAAAGCAGCCTAACCTCCATGTCCTGCAGTCTTGTTATTTCCTTAGTTTAATGCATCCTCTGTGACCTTTCATTCACTAAGAAATCTAATTCCTAGAAATCTGTCCTAACTCATTACTGTTCACTGTCAAATCAAAACTGATACTCGTGCAAATATCATTTTACAGCAAATGACACAGAAATATCAAGTATCTTGTCTTTTCGATCTTTGCTTTGTGGTCCACTAGATGAATGCTTATATGGTACATTCTCTCTTTTACTTTCTTACTTGAAGAAAACTTTTACCTTCATCATAAAAGGAAAAGAGAAACTTGTATGAAGAAGGTACCGTATATACTCGTGTATAAGCCGAGTTTTTCAGCACAAAAAATGTGCTGAAAAGTCCCCCCCTCGGCTTATACACGAGTCACTATACGGCTGAGTGTGGGGGGGCCGGTGTCCGGGGGCTGGAGCAGGCGGGGGGAGGCTGTAATATGAGCGCCCGGTCACGTGGGGCCGCTCATTAGTGCAATGCAATATGCACGGCATCCCCCTGTCCATCAGCGGCAGGGGGAGCTGTGCATATTACATTGCCCTCCCCCCGCCGTGGTAAATACAGACCCCCGCTCTCCCCCCGTTGTATATACAGACCCCCGCTCCCCCCCCCTCGTGGAATATACAGGCCCCCACTCCCCCAGTAGTATATACAGGCCCCCCGCGGTAAATACAGGCCCCCCCAGTTTCCCCCCCGTGGTATATACATGCCCCCGGTAGATGCCGCACACCTGTAAAAGAATCGCTTTCATACTTACCCTCCTCACTGTCATCGCGCTCCTCCGGTCTCATTCGCGCTTCTACCAGGCGGCCGGCGCATCCACAATGACGTCATTGTTTCTGCGCGGTCACATGACCGGGTAGATGCAGGAAGGAGACTGGATGGAGGACGCGCGATGACAGTGAGGAGGGTAAGTATGAAAGCGATTCTTTTACAGGTGTGCGGCATCTACCGGGGGCATGTATATACCACGGGGGGGAAATGGGGGGGGCCTGTATTTACCGCGGGGGGCCTGTATATACTACTGGGGGAGTGGGGGCCTGTATATTCCACGAGGGGGGGGGAGCGGGGGGGCCTGTATTTACCGCGGGGGGCCTGTATATACTACTGGGGGAGTGGGGGCCTGTATATACCACGAGGGGGGGGAGCGGGGGTCTGTATATACTACTGGGGGGAGTGGGGGCCTGTATATACCACGAGGGGGGGAGCGGGGGTCTGTATATACTACTGGGGGGAGTGGGGGCCTGTATATACCACGAGGGGGGGAGCGGGGGTCTGTATATACTACTGGGGGGAGTGGGGGCCTGAATATACTACTGGGGGGAGTGGGGGCCTGTATATACTACTGGGGGGAGTGGGGGGCCTGTATATACCACGAGGGGGGGAGCGGGGGTCTGTATATACCACGAGGGGGGGAGCGGGGGTCTGTATATACATCGGGGGGGGGGAGCGGGGGTCTGTATATACCATGGGGGGGGAGAGCAGGGGCCTGTATAAACCACTAGGGAGGCTGCTGTTACTCACTACCACATGGGGAGGCTGCTGTATACTACCACAGGGGGAGGCTGCTGTATACTACCACAGGGGGAGGCTGCTGATACTACCACAGGGGAGGCTGCTGTATACTACCACAGGGGAGGCTGCTGTATACTACCACAGGGGGAGACTGCTGTATACTACCACAGGGGGAGACTGCTGTATACTACCACAGGGGAGATGCTGTATATAAAGGGAACTGCTGTATACTACCACAGGGGGAGACTGCTGTATACTACCACAGGGGGAGACTGCTGTATATTACCACTGGGGAGGCTGCTGTATACTACACTGCTGGGGGCTGTATACCTGTGCTGGGGTCCACCCTCGGCTTATACACGAGTCAATAGGTTTTCCCAGGTTTTGGGGGCAAAAGTAGGGGGGTCGGCTTATACACGGGTCGGCTTATACACGAGTATATACGGTAATTTCTTGTTTCATTATATACATCTCAGTACAGTTGCCAGTCTTGTGAAGTAAGATATATAACAAATATGAGAAGTTGTACCGTTATTCTGCACAATAAGGTCATTACTGTAGAATTACAGGTGCTCTGCTTACTGTTAATGTTTCTTTATGAAGGAGAATAATCTAAATGTAGTGACAAATGCTGCGTGCTAAAAAGAAGGGAAGCGGTAGATGATTAAGCTGTAAGTCATGCAGTCTGCTGTCATATGTTCCTGTCCCGCTGTACTTCTGTGGTATGAGAACAGTTGGTAATATTTGACAGACTTAGTCTAGATGATATTTCGTGTCTAAATAAATTAGTTTTATTTATTGGGTGGTGGCTGGCCTGCCATATGTTTTTATTAATACTTTTCTGAAGGTTTGCCAAAGATTTCATGGGAATCGTGTCAGACAAAAATTACATAACATATGACATTGTTCGAAAAATATTCACATTAGCTTTTGTGCTTCCCACTGCAAGATGGGGAAAAATGAGTACATTTTAGACATCTAGCTACTCATCTAAATTTCCTTGTTATCAGTATCAACTAGTCCCTGAAAGCAGCAGACCCCAATTCTCCTGTGGAACACTTACTGCTAATTTTTAGTCATACTTTAGCCTAAATGCAACTCACAAAAAGAACATAAAATTATTAAAAAAATTACAAGAAATTGCATCCATATTTACCAACACTAGTGCATTAGTATTGTAACAATCAGTCACAAATTCTCAGCACTTTAATAAGTTTAACCTGATAATGATGGCATTACAAATTTAGTCGTCAGAAAATTAAGGTACTTATGTTTTGATGCCATCTTTTGATGGCAGCAAAGAATAAGCTTGTACCATCCCCCAGTGCCCAAAAATCTTCAGGGTTTTCAGCTACTGGGGGGTAACTGAGACTCTGCAGATTATTAATCGGAACTTTTTATCATTACCGAACATCGCCAGTAAAAAATTATTTCTTTGTCATCTGATATGCTCAAACATAACGGATGACAGAGAAATGTCCTGCCTTGGTCCCCACCACTCTTCTCGTGCTGGTACACAGCCCCCTCAACACCCTCCCCTCCTCCTAATCACCTAAAAATGGCGCAGGAGCGTACCAGAAGCAGCCGCCTCCTGTGTATTTTTCTCTGATGTGATTACACATGTTACAGCAGAGAGAAAGATCAGCCCTCTGTCTCCCCGGTTCCCTTCAAGGCACCGTCACATGGTACAACGTTGCAGCGATGTCAGAAGAGATTCCACGGGTGTACGCTCGCTTCCGACATTGCTGCCTTAGGTGTCACACGGGGAGATGTTACCAGTAACGATGCTGCAATGTTGCAGCAGCTATCGCTCGCTGCGTTGTGCACAACTCAGTGAGCGATACGCATCAATGTTGTTAATAGGCGAAATCGCTGGCAACATCACTATCGCCGTGTCACACAGAGCAATGTTTGCAGATCGCTGGAGCAACATCGCCAGGTTTACCAACATGTTCGTAAACCTGTCAACTGCGATCCAGTGATTTATCGCAGTTGCATTGTGCTGTTACACGCACAATGCAACTGCGATGTCTCTGCAACATCGCTGAACCCAACACTTTTCAGTGATGTTGCAGGCAACATCGCCCCATGTGATGGTGCCTTCTGTTCCCCTTGATCACCAAGTCAAGTCCCCTCCGCACTCTTCCCCTGCCTGTACCGGCGCTCACAGTGAGTGCCATCACCATCATCATTTCCCCCCCATCTGATATGTCAGATGGGAGGGAAATGTCCTGTCCTGTCCCGCCTTGGTCCCTCATCTCTGACTCATACCTCCGTGCCTGTGATCCCTCGGTCCCCCAGTCCAGTCTCCTCTGTGCTCCCCCACTGCTGGCATCAGGCCCACATCATTATCATCATAATTTCCATCCCATCTGACATGTCCTGTCCTGCCCCCACCTCAGTCACTCAGTATCCTACCTCATCTTCCCCCTCAGTGCCCCTTGGTTCCCAAGTCCAGTCCCCTCTGTGGTCCCCCCGGCTTGTACCGCTGCACACAGCATCAGCATCATCATCATTTCCCTTCCATCTGACAAGTCAGATGGGAAAAAAATGTCCTGTCCTTCCCCCACCTCACCATCCCCCGCACACCCCTCGTCCCCCCTTGCACCTCTGTCCCTATGATCCATTGGGTCCCACAGTCTGGTCTTCACTCTTCAGCATCTTCTTCCAGGATGCTTGCTTCTGCATGGGCTGACGTCTCCTGAGTTCAGATAGAGCTACGTGGCTCTCTGACCTCATGTGGACTCAAAGTTCACCTCAGGTCATAGAGCCATGTTGATATGTTGCTTTATCTGACCTCATGTGACCCAGGAGTGGACGTTGGACAGGATCATGGAGAATGATTATGTGGGGGTAATAAAGATGGAGTCTAAATATGTGTTTGTAATTTTCGTTACAAAAAAAATATTTTTCTCTGTGTATTGTGTCTTTTTTACTATTTTCTAGAGATTACTAACGGACGAGTCTAACATTGGCCTGACATTAGGAATCTCGGGCTTAATGCCAGCTGGCAATACAAAGCTGGCATTAACCCCTTATTACCCAGTCTACCACCACTACACGGCAACTGGAAGGATTGGGTACAGTGCCAGAAAATGGCACTTCTATGGATGCACCATTTTCTGGGGTGGCTGCAGACTGCTATTTGCAGTGCAGGGGAGCAGAAAGCTTGGGCTTCCCCACGCTGAGGATTCCAGCCCCCAGCTTCCTAGTTGTACTTGGCTGGAAACCAAAAATAAAGCGAAGCTCCACATCATTTTTTTTCATTATTTCATTAAATAATTAAAAAAGGGCTTCCCTATATTTTTGGTTTTAAGTCAAGTAAAACTAGGTAGCAGCTTGTACTTGCCTGCTGTACCTGGCTGGCAACCAAAAATACGGCGAAACCCCATGTCATTTTTTTAATTAATAAAGAAATAGTAAAATAAATGTATTTTTGATTGCCAGCCAGATAAACTTAGGCTGCTTGGGGTTGGTGGCAGCCCGTACCTGCCTGCTGTACCTGGGCTGCTGACCAAAAATAAAGAGGAGCCCCATATAACATTATGGCATCTTGGATGGAATTTACAGAAATCCCATGCACGACTGTGCTTGACTTCTCCATAGTGTTAACTGAACTGCAGGGTGGCTTTCCAAGCCGCCGATTGAATGCTTCATGTCAATTTAGCGCTGCGGAGTTGAAGGCGATCTTGGTGGATGAATGCAGGAAAAAGCAACCGAGCTTGGAAAACTGACCGTGAGCATGGGCAGCTGCGTTCATTCGTGTAGATCACTGGCATCCTTGCAGGAGAGTAGACACTTCATTCAGGACACAGTGTGTCCAGATCATGTGCACATACCCTAAAAGTGAGAAATTTTGTGTGAAAAAAAAGAAAGTGTTCAATATCACAACCTATTGTTATCAAATTCTGTGAAGTACCTGTAGGTTCAAAATGCTCACTATACCTATCAAAAAAATTCCTTGAGGAGTCTAGTTTCCAAATTGGGGTCATTTTTCTGCTGTTTAGGCAGCCTAGTGGTCCTGAAAACGTGTCATGGTGACCAAAATCTATTTCAGCTTTTCCAAAATTCAAATATTGCTCCTTTCCTTCTGAGCCCTTATATTTGTCTAAACAGACCTTTATGTCTACATGTGGGGTATCGTTGCACTCACAATAAAGTGGATAGCAAACTGAGGGGTCCACTTTTGGCGTTACCTCTAGTAAAAGTGAAAAATCTGGTGGTAAAGCAACACTTTAGTGAAAAAAAAGTAAATTTTCAATATGATGACCTATTGTTATCAAATTCTGTGAAGTACCTGTGGGTTCAAAATGCTTACAAAATTGGGTCACTTGTAGTGGGGTTTCTGCTGTTTAAGTATCTTAAGGGCCCGATTTATGCAAGATGGTGCCTGTCACCTATTTTAGCCAAATTCTGTCGTGTCCTAACAGAAGTCCTGCCGTGTGTCCAAACAGAAGTTTTTGACTACATGCGGGGTATTGCAGCGCTCATAGGAATGTGGGTAACAAAGTGTGGGGTCCACTTTTCGGTGTTCTAAAATGCAAATAGCGCTCCTTCCCTTCTGAGCCCTCTTGTTTGTTCAAACAAAGGTGTCTGATCACATGTGGGGTATCCAATTTGTTATGCTATCCTTGTAAAAGTGAATTAAATTGAGGCAACACTTTTAGGTAAAAGATAAATATATTTCTTTTTTCACTCCACTTTGCATTCATTCCAGTGAAACAGCTGAGGGGTTAATAATCTTCTTGAATGTGATTTTGAGTAACTTGAGGGGTGCAGTTTTTGGAATAGTGTCACTTTTGGGTGTTTTCTGTCATATACACCCCTCAAAGGGACTTCAAATGTGATGTGTTCACTAAAAAATGGTTTTGCAAAATTTGATGTAAAAATGAGAAATTGTTGATAAACTTTGAACCCTTCTAACTTCCTAATAAAAAAAGTTGTTTTTAAAATTGTACTGATGTAAAGTAAACATGTGGGAAATGTTATTTATTAACTATTTTGCGTGACAATACTCTCTAGTTTAATGGAATAAAAATTCAAATGTTGAAAATCGCAAAATTTCAACATTTTTGCCAAAATTAGTTTTATCCCAAATAAACGCAAAAAATATTGTTATAAATTTACCACTAATACAAAGTCCAATATGTCATGAAAAAACAGTCTCAGAATCACTGAGATTGGTTGCAGCGTTCCAGAGATATACCCTTATAAAGGGACACTGGTCAGAATTACAAAAAATGGTCTGGTCATTAAGGTGGAAATTGGATCTGTTGCTATGGGGTCAGGAGAGGTTTTCAGCCTTCATGGCATGCTGTAGAAAGTGACATCCAGCCATATAAAACTTATAAAGTGCCATCAGCAATTAGTCAGTACATTCATGCTCTAGACCAATGTTCCCTAAGGCTGGAAACACACTGTCCGTGTGATATACGAGTCACTCGGACAAGTGTCGGATCATTAACCGTGAACGACCTTTCCCTGTCAGTAACTCCACACTCTCCTCCTAACAGGGAGAGGTCGTTCAGGGTTAATGATCTGACACTTGTCCGAGTGACTCGTATATCACACGGACAATGGGTTTCCAGCCTAACTCCAATCCACAAGACCCACTAACAAGTGCATGTTTTCAGGATTTCCTTAACGCCCTGTCTCACATAACGATATCGTTAGAGAGATTGTTGTAACTGTGACGTTACAACGATCTCTCCAGTGATGTTGTTCTGTGTGACACTTTGCAGTGATCAGGCCCCTGCTGTGAGGTCGCTGATCGCTGCAAAGTGCTCTGGGTCATTTTTTGATCATTGGTTTCCCGCTGGTCAGCATGCATCGCTGCGTGTGACCGCGAGAAACCAGCAATCAGTGACCTCACTGGCTGGTAACCACGGTAAAGCAGGGCGAACGCAGGTAACTAGAACACTAAGCAGGGAGAATGCTGGTAACTATGATAAACAGTGGGTATCCAGGCAGCGTGCACTGCCTGGATACCCGCTGTTTATCATAGTTACCAGCGTTCTCCCTGCTTAGCGCTACCTGTAAGGCAGCGCTAAGCAGGGAGAACACTAACATTGCATTCAGCGATGTGGGAGGTGGCTCCCATGGCCCTGATCGCTGGGGAGATCTGCCTGTTTGACAGCTCCCCAGCGATCAGGTAACGACGCTCCAGCGATCCCGGCAGGTCGTTATCGCTGTCGGGATTGCTGGAGCGGTCGTTATGTGTGACTTGGCCTTTAGTATTACACAGGAGATAATTTAATCATCTGCACAGGTGATGATTCTAACCCCTGTCTAATGCTAAAGAAATCATGTCACTGTTGGTGGCTCTTGAGGACTGGAGTTAGGGAACACTGCTCTAGACAGTCACTTATAGTACGGTATACCTACAAATTGGTCCTCAGATACTGATCAAAGACCAGTAAAAGAAAAGACTGCTACAACAAACTGAGCAAAAATACTGTTGGTAAGGAAGACATTCAGAAAAACAAACCCTTTCTTGGAATTGTGGAGAGTTCCTCATATGCCGGAAGATGAATGCTCACTACATTGTCAAATGTACGATCCTAAAAGTCTTGTTTAATTCAAAACAATGTAACTTTGAGTTGCTGCAATAATTTACGCCATAGGTTGTTAAATTACATATGTAGTCATAGCCAAAATTTGTCACTCTTGAAATTGTTCCAGAAAATGAAGGTTTTCTCCAACAAAATTATTTTAAATCCATGTTTTGCTATATACATGTTTATTTCCTTTGTGTGTATTGGAACAGCACATAAAATGAGAAAATAGGCAAACTGGACATAAGTTCTCACAAAACCCCCTAAAGGGTCTGGACAAAATTGTTGGCAGCTTTCCAAGATTGTGGGTAAGCAACTTTGTTTCAAGCATGAGATGCTCATTCAAACTCACCTGTGGCTTGTAACAAATGTGGGCAATATGAAAATCACACCTGAAACCAGAAAAAAAAAGTTGACTTAATCTCTGCATTGTATCTGTGTGTGCCACACTAAGCATGGAGAACAGAAAGAGAAGAGAAATGTCTGAGGACTTGAGAAGCAAAATGGTTGAAAAATGATCAACAATCTCAAGGCTGAGATGTTCCTTTGTCCACAATGCACAACATAATCAAGAAGTTTACAACCCATGGCACTGTATCAAATCTACCTGCACTTTATACGGCTGAGAAAAATTGATGAAAGGTTGCAAAAAAAGGATAGTCCAGATAGTGGATAAGCAGCTCCAATCAAACTCCAAAGAAATTCAAGCTGTAAGCATGAACTATCCACCAACACTTACCGTATATACTCGAGTATAAGCCGACCCGAGTATAAGCCGAGACCCCTAATTTTACCCTCCAAAACTAGGGAAACTTATTGACTCGAGTATAAGCCTAGGGAGGGAAATGAAGCAGACCCTCATAACGGTATACAGCCCCTCTCATCATGATAAATGGCCCCCCATTACTGATATATAATCCTCCATCACTGGTATATAGGACCTCCATCACTAGTATATAGGACCTCCATCACTGGCATACAGTTCTCCCCCATCAGAGGTTACAACCCCCATCAGTGGAATACAGCCTCCCATCAGTGGTATATACAGGCCCCCCTCAGTGGTATATACAGGCCCCCCATCAGTGGTATATACAGGTCCCCCGTCAGAGGTTACAGCCCCCATCAGTGGTATATACAGGCCCCCCATCAGTGGTATATACAGGTCCCCCGTCAGAGGTTACAGCCCCCATCAGTGGTATATACAGGCCCCCCCAGTGGTATATACAGGCCCCCCAGTGGTATATACAGGCCCCCCAGTGGTATATACAGGCCCCCTTCAGTGGTATATACAGGCCCCCCCAGTGGTATATACAGGCCCCCCAGTGGTATATACAGGTCCCCTTCAGTGCTATATACAGGCCCCCCCAGTGGTATATACAGGCCCCCCCAGTGGTATATACAGGCTCCCTCAGTGGTATATACAGGCCCCCCCAGTGGTATATACAGGCCCCCTTCAGTGGTATATACAGGCTCCCCCAGTGGTATATACAGGCCCCCCAGTTGTATATACAGGCCTCCCCCAGTGGTATACACAGGCCCCCCAGTGGTATATACAGGTCCCCCCCAGTGGTATATACAGGCCCCCCTTGCTGCCGCACACCTGTAAAAGAATAGCTCATTCATATTTATCCTCTTCGCTGTCACCGCGCGTCCTCCAGTCTTCATCCTGCTTGTACCCAGCATCATGTGACTGGCGCAGAAGCAATGACGTCATTGCTGCTGCGCCCGCCGGGTACAAGCAGGAAGAAGACTGGAGGACGCGCGGTGACAGCGAGGAGGATAAGTATGAATGAGCTATTCTTTTACAGGTGTGCGGCAGCAAGGGGGCCTGTATATACCACTGGGGGGAGCGCTGACCGTGCAATGTAATATGCCGCTGATGGACAGTGGGATGCAGTGCATATTGCATTGCACTAATGAGGGGCCGCAAGTGACCAGCCACTCCTATTACAGCCTCCCCCTGCCTGCTCCAGTCCCCGGACACTGCCCTCTATCCCCACACTGAGCCATCACTGACTCGAGTATAAGCCAAGGGGGGCACTTTTCAGCACAATTTTTGTGTTGAAAAACTCAGCTTATACGGTAAATGAAATGAACATTATGGCAGGAGACCCAGGGAAACCCCACTGCTGACATAGAGACATAAAAATCTAGACTGCAGTTTAACAAAATGTACGCGAGTATGCCAAATCCTTCTGGGAAAATGTCTTGTGGACAAATGAGACCATCTTTTCAGTGAAGCACATCATTCTACATTTTATTGAACACTACAGTGGATGCCTTGATTGTGCACAAGAGGTCATAAAATCTGAAGATTACCAATGGATTTTGGATTGCAGAGTAAGAAAACTTGGTTTGCATCCTAGGTCAACTGGGTAATGACCCCAAACATACTTCAAGAAGCACCCAGAAGTAGATGGAAACAAAGTGAAGGAGAATTCTGAAGTGGCCAACAATGAGTCTGGATCTAAATGCCATTGAACACTTAAGGAGAGATCTTAACATTTTTGTTGCAAGAAGGCATCCTTCAAATATGATAGACCTGGTACAGTTTTCAAAAGAGGAGTGGTCCAAAACACCAGTTGAGATTTGTAAAAATGGAAACAGACTTCTCAAAACATCTAATGTATGCAGTATTGAGCATGAGTACCACATGCAAAACTACGCACACTTAAACACTTTGGCTTGCTATCAATGAGGTTACTAATAGTTGTCTAAGGAATGCTCTTTCACACTGAATGTACTTGGGCACACAAATCTTCAAAATCCACTGCACACAGCTCTGCTAGCAATCGCTGGTCATAATAGCACAATTAAACCACACAGGATGCTCACAGTAGAAAAAGCACCATGCAGTCTGGCACGGTCAAGCTGAAAAACAGCCCGCTAAACTTTTTCGTTCCCTTGTGAAGGCCTCTCCATGTTATTGCCAATGTTGTCCAAAGACCAATTTTTGGTTATCACTTCATCCAAGTCTTAAAGCGGAACGATTTCTGAAGAGCACAGACCTCCAATTCAGCCTCCATTGCTATCATGCTCTCTACCATGTTAGCCTTTCACAATTTTGGTGTGAGGTAAAAGGAACACGAAGAGCTGGATGTTTGACTTGTAGTCCAAGGTAGTGCAATTGCCTTATGATTGTTTGTAGAGACTGACTCTTTAGAATTGGTATTTGACATTTAAATTCATTTATACTGTGTTGATCAGTACGTTCCATTCTTCCAATTTGACTAGACCAAATGGCAAGGCCATGATCTTCATGAGGAAATGTCTTACTGGTCATTTTCCTAGGATTATGGTGTATGGTGGCGAAATAAACAGTAGCGAGACCATTCGAGGTACACTAACAGCTCAACATTAAATGGTTTCGTCAGGGAACTATTGGTAAGGCCATTTTTCAGCAGAAAATGTCAGTCTGCATATTTCTCATGCTACTGCCAGCATGGCCTAAATGTGCTATCATGGACTTCAACATCTCTGGACCTGTATCCTCAAGAGCATATCTGGGATGTCATTGGTTAGCAATTCAAAAGAGACTGCCAGTAGCATATCTTGATGATTCTGCCGTGCCCAAGTGAATTCAGCATGGCGGAACTCTACCCATACAACCATTAAAGAGAACCTGTCAGCAGGATTTAGCAATATTAAGTAAAAGCATGGCCATAAGGCTCTGTTATACTGATTAAATTAATTTGGAGAAGTAAAATCTGATTTGCAGTTCTTGTATAATAAACATTTGAACTTTTCTTCTAATAACATTTCTGTGTATTGGGGCGAGAGTGACGGTGGCATCTCCTTCTGGTCCTCTGCTTCTACGCTTGCCTCCTGTGCTTCTATGCCAGGTCTCTAATTATTCAGTGACCTGCCTGCTTCTTTAAATTTCATGCTGACACCATCACTGGCGTGCACTACACTTGCGTTGTTTGGTTCCACTGCCAGTCTTCAATAAAATGCCGCTAGAAGCAGCGCATGCTTAGATTGAGATCGCTGAATAAAGAAGACGTCAGTGAGCCGAGATCTCAATCTGTGCATGGGCCACCTCCGACACCATTTTATTGAAGACCCTAGCCTCAAGTCTTGCCCTGATGCACAGAATTATCTAGTGGAAAACTGAAAACTTTGATTAGACAATAACCATAGATCAGATATCTTCCCCAGAGGTATCAATTTAATCAGCATAACAGCATCATAATGGCCATGCCTTTACTATATATTGCTGAATCCTGCTGACATGTTCTCCTTAATAATTTCATTAAAGACATGACAAGGTGTGTAATAGATGTTTTTCTGCATATAGCGCTCATACTTGATACTAAAATAGATTGAGAAGTTTTGAAAACAAATTTGTTTTCATCATTTGCATATCATTAACATGTCTGTCAATCCTGGGATTTTTATAATTCCAGGACTTTTCCTTCTTAGTGTTGAAATTTCAATGTTTCTATTTTACAAAGATCAGATCTTGTTTCCTATTTTAGTAATAAATCTCTGTAAGGCTTTGTTCCCATGATCAGGATACACTGCATTCTGGATGCAGCGTGTTTTCTCCTGCAGAGGTGCTAGTGTTCTCTGAGGTAGAACGCGCTGTTCGTGCCCACTATCAGGCTTCTGGGCGCAGTAGATTTTTCACTGTGTTCTCCCGCTGAGGTAACTTCAGCTGCACCACAAGCAATGTGGTGTACTTAATTATATCTACTAAATGTGTGAGCGGGAATCTATATGTAGGTGAGACGCAGACACAACTAAGAACTAGGATGAACTCTCATCACCATACAATGAAGGAAAGAAGGACAGATTTACCTGTGCCTAGGTATTTCTGTAGACCTGATCACACAATATTGGATATGAAAATACTAGTTCTAAAAGGCAACTTCAGATCACAACGAGACAGAAGAGTGTGATGATGACCTTTGACACACTTAAAGCAGGAATGAATGTCTCACATGGATTTATGGCTTTCTACATTCACTGAGGAATTTTCAGGTCTCGACCAACCACTATTCATAGAACAATAAAACAATCTATGCCTCTTATCTCGGAACTTTGATCTTACCTCCCCAGCTCCTCTCCCCCTCCCAAAACTGACTACTATTTTCTGCTTTACATCACCTGTTGTATTTACTGCATCATCGTACCCTGCTTATGTGTGTGGCGCCCCTATGTCTAGGTGACCCAGGGAGGTATTACACCTTGTAAAATGTATGTGGTATCTGTGTAGTTGGGGGTTTGGGGTTAACTTATGGAGTCTCAATTCACACACAACACTAGGCCACCTTAGAATAAGGGACTGATTATTCAGTAGGTCCAAAAGGGGTGGAGCCTAGGTTAGTGCAGAAAGACGTGAGTGAAAGTTAGTTAGTTAGTTAGTTAGTGCTGGGAAGGCAGCCAGATAGGACGTGCCTGGCAGGCTGCTGACAGGAGGGCACCTCTCTCTAAGAGGGGGACCCAGAACAGTAGGGGACGGACCAGAACCGGTTGGAGCCGGCTGGTAACGTTTGGGGAACACCGGCAACACGGAAGCCAAGGCGGTCAGCGGTTTATCCCTGGCCGCAAACTGACGAGCCATGGGCCCTTACTAACTGGGTAGCTGTAGGCACCACAAGAAGGTACCTTTCCCCTCAGTACCAGAACAGGTCCATGACACTATAAGTAACGGGCCGAATTCCGGTGGCAGGAGAAGACCTAGGTATCTCCTGTCGTACCGGTAAGGAATAAACCTTACCTATTAGTAACAGACCAAGGAACTGGCTGGAGAGCTCTGCAAGGGTGGTTAAAGAGAGCGGAGAGAGCAGAGTGAAGGAGCTGGTCGCTGGGATAAAGCCAGGCCCACCACCAGGGAGCACTGACCCAGCTGTGCTGCACCCTTGGGAGAGGGTCGAAGGCCAGTGGAGGAAACAGGGAATTAAGGAAGGGAACAGACCTGGTTTCCCTTTAGTTCACATGGACACCGGAGTCTGTCACTGCAAGGCATCCAGTGCAGCAGTAAAAGCCCGGAAGGACCAGGAGGACCAAAACCCCCTGAGGTAAATAGAGACACTCAAACTGACCAAACACAGGACCAGGGGCCAAAGGAGGAATAGGGACCCTGCAGAAGGACCTCATTGTCAGTGATAGAGTAAAGCCCTGAGAGGGAGAAGGAGCGGCGAGTTCAGTTACATGCAGGACTTACCCCAACTCACAGTACACGGCGACAGAGGAGGTCTCACAACTCTCCAAGTTGAAAGTCCCAAATTGCATCGGGGACCAGGTTACTTCTCTGGACTGTACCTGTTACCCGTCATCAGTAAAAGGTACTGAAACAAAGACTGTGTGTGTGCCTGCTTACCCGTCACAACCCACAGCGTTAACCGCAGAGATGCTACTACGACTCCCCTCATCCATCCCCGCTGCCCTCAGGTAAAGCTCCACCTGAGGGGAGCTGTACTACACTGATCCGCACCTCCATCACCTCAGCGGCCGGCCGCAGCGCTGGTACCATTACCAGGTACCACAGGTGGTGTCACGTAACCAATCCCCTTCACCACCATCATCCCCCACCTTCCCCGCCATTGAGGGTCCAGGGCACAGGACCGGGGACCGACCAGCCGTGATCCCCCTTCCAAATCGCCATCAGCCCCGATACCCGAGTACCCCCTACCCTGTCGACGGCCTCAACCTTATATATGTGTCTTCAGAATTTGTGTCATTATTAGCCTGATGAAGAGGCCATAGAGTCTTGAAAGCTTGCTTTGCTTTTTCTTACCATATTTTCAGTTAGCCATTTAAAGGTATCAACCACTGAGGACTCTCGGATTCCAATATTTTTCTTTCTCCCATTGAGAAAACTTGAGCATAAATTCACATTCTGCGACTCGTTAAGCCGTGCCACATGTAAGTTTACACTGTGGAGAAAAGAAACACAGTCGGCATGGGGTTTCTATAAATTCATCCACTGTGCTTGTACTGTACAACACAGCGTTTTGGACACAGTGAAAACACACGAAATGCTGATAACGCTAATTGTGTGCTGTCACCCTAATAGTAAAGCCTGTGGAATTGACATGAAGGACACAGCAGTGCTTCCATAGGTTGGCATGTTAACTATCTGAGCAGTCTTAAAAAGTGTTAACTATTGGAATAGTTACACCAGCACCTAGACTTTAAAATGTGAAGTATTTCAGGCATTACATGAAGGCAATTAGGTCACTTGACCTACTTACATAACTATTCCCGTTACAATGTTAATCATCCAAGAGTGGTAAATATGCAAATGCCAGCTGGTGTTTCTGAAAATAATTCATTGTGCCCATCAGTGCTATGTTCTTTAAACAGCTTCCTGGAACAAGTTAATAATTACTACAGTATTTATTGTACTTACCATGTAGGTAAATATGTTCACTTGAAATAAAAGAAGTTTCATTACTATGACGGAAATACACCGCCTGCAGACCAGAAAGCAGCACTAGTGGCCACAGAGGCAAGGATGTTTTAAGAGAATTGTACTTTGTTTGAAATGCAAAATATCAAAATATAACATTTTACAATTTTATATTGATCACTCTTCATTTTATAGGGGGTCATTATCTTGAAGAAACATCTATCTTAGTGGACAACACTGCGTTAGCCGACAAAGATGGAGTAAATTTGTAATTCTGTATTGCATTGAAAAGACTAGGTAAAAATTGGTGATATATTTACCCAAAAAAATGCGAGGATGATCCTTGTCTGTTTTATATTATCTAGTGGAAAATGTCCTCTGTAGTCCTGTAAGCCTCAACTAGATCTTTCGCATCCCAGACCATCCACTCATCACAGGGCATGCATGGCATTCTCTACTGTATCATGTTCTTGCAGAACACATTCAGCAGACTATGTTTCCTAATTCAACCTGCCATGTAAGGATGCATTATAAGGCAAGCAATTTCTTAACTGTAATGCAGGTAACTCCTAGGTTGATTTGCACTAAAGTAGGTGGTTCACACATATTTATTTTAATATTAAAGATAATCTGTCAGTAGGATAAACCCTCCTAAGCCATCTACATGGGCATGAAGGTTATAGGGAGCTGAATAAAATTATAGTGGTATCATGATATGATAGACCGCAGTGTCTACCTGGCGGCTGCGTTTTGCTGTGCCCCTTTGTAAAGGTAAATGTTAAGCAGGTGTGGGAATGGGAAACAAGATAGTGGTTAAAAGGGCGAGGCAAACTGGGTGACTAATCTGGCCCTGGACTGGATTCCCTGGCTAGCCCCGTAGCCAGAGACACCTCTGATGGTGAGGAGGTCTGGGTCCTCAACCTTTCCATGCTCCTCACCAGCCCTATGCAACAACTCCTCACTTCCACCCACTATGGATCAGGAAAGCAGCAACTTCTGACATGCAAAGTACCGTATTTTCCACACTATAAGGCGCACCTAAAAGACTAAGATTTTCCCAGAAATCATAGGTGCGCCTTATAGTGCAGTGCGCCTTATATACGGATTTTTCCAGGAAAATTTAGCACCCCCCAGAAAATAAGGCATACCTTTGTGCCGCAATATCCTCCGTCCCCGCCATCCCCCTCTGTCCGATGCCCGCCTGGCATCGCTGTGCGGGGGCGCGATCACCAGCCGCCATTCCCGCCATCCATGCTGGTGCCGGGGCCTGCCTCACATCACTGTGCGGGGATGCGATCACCAGCCGCCGTCCCCGCCATCCATGCTGGTGCCGGTGCCTGTGCCTGCCTCACATCACTGTGTGGGGACGCGATCACCAGCCGCCGTCCCCGCTGTCGTGTCCGGTGCCGCCGCTGCATCGGGCGCGCTCACAGCCCAGGAGCCCATCAGCCAATCACAGCTCCGCCCAGGAGCCTTGAGCCAATCCGAGGCCAGCTGACGTCAGCCCATAGCCTCTGATTGGCTGAGGGCTCCAGCGCTGTCATTGGCTGTGGGCTCCAGCGCTGTGATTGGCTGAGGGCTCCAGCGCTGTGATTGGCTGAGGGCTCCAGCGCTGTGAGTGCCTTGCCACACAGTACAGTAAGTGTGTGTGTGTGTCTGAGTGTGTATGTGTGTGTGTGTGTCTGAGTGTGCGTGTGTGTGTGTCTGAGTGTGTATGTGTGTGTATGTGTGTGTGTCTGAGTGTGTGTGGTGTGTGTGTCTGACTGTGTGGGATGCTGGAGGGTGATGGGAGGCTACACAGGGATGCTGGAGGGTGATGGGATGCTACACAGGGATGCTGGAGGGTGATGGGAGGCTACACAGGGATACTGGAGGGTGATGGGATGCTACACAGGGATGCTGGAGGGTGATGAGAGGCTACACAGGGATGCTGGAGGGTGATGGGAGGCTACACAGGGATGCTGGAGGGTGATGGGAGGCTACACAGGGATGCTGGAGGGTGATGGGAGGCTACACAGGGATACTGGAGGGTGATGGGAGGCTACAGAAGGATGCTGGAGGGTGATGGGAGGCTACACAGCGATGCTCGAGGGTGATGGGAGGGTACAGAGGGATTTTTTTTATAGTAATATGGTGCGCCTTATAATCCGGTGCGCCTTATATATGGACCAAGACGGCTTAAAAGTCATTTTTTGAGGGTGCGCCTTATAATCCGGTGCGCCTTATAGTGCGAAAAATACGGTAGGCAGCAAGAAGCTTCTCTGCTCACAGGTTAAGGTAGAGTGAATTCTATTATCGACATCGCTTGGTGGAAGAGGAGGCTATTTATAGGCCAGAGACATGGTCATCTGACAACCTACAACTCCCTATCTGCACACAGCAGTAGGGAAACGAACACTGAATGTGTCAAAGGAAATTTAACTCCAGAAACTCCAGAGAGTTTTACATGTATACGGCAGCAGTCAACACATGACACCCTTATAGTGGAAGTCAGCTCTCAAACTGAAAGTGGCTTAGAGAAGGTGCTGCGCTGCCTCCCACTGATCAACTGTACTAGCATCTTCTAGATGTTAGTGCGAATGAAGCCCTGACCACTGGCACTTCTGGGTCAGGGCGATGTCAGCAGCATGATCAGCTCACTCTACGCTACTGCAGAGTTTCATCTCAGACCTGGGACAAGCCTATAATGATAAAATTAAGCCCTGTAGCATGCCAATCCTAACAGCATGTCATGATTTAACTTTGCTTGCTGGTTGCAGCAGTCATCACATTGCCACTCCACTTATGTATGATTTTTATACTTAGTCATTTGACAGCTTTTCTTCCTGCTTCTTTGTTTTTCAAGGAACATTGAGAGACTTAGGAAGAGCAGTTCGTCAGCACGTGACTGTAGGTATAAGAATAGCATATGAATGATTGGTCACATGACTAGTGATGGGCGAACCCACTGGTGTTCGAGTTTGGCATACCCGCCTGGACTTTTTTACAGTTCGATTTCGGGACCGAGCGAGCTTTATCAGCGCTGTCTTTATCAAAATAAATGGGACTGCATGCCATGTTTTTATTTTTTATCTCAATGTGTTTATCTCTGCATTTCCTGGCCAAGAAACATCAAAATTTTGACATGGTTTTTGCCGTGGGTTTGATACATTTTTTAGTGCAAGCTTGGCATTAAATCTTCCTTCAAAGTTTTAATAAAATCGGTAATTAAAAGTGATGTGTATTGGCCACTCTCTCCAGATCTCACTACAGAGCTGTGTGTGACTATAAGGGCATAGACACACTATGCGATATGTATGCGAGATACTCACGAGTCTCACATAACTCTCTGCATGAAAGCGTGGAGCTGCATAGAAATACAAGTAGCTGACGCGCTCCTCTCCAGAGAGACAGCAGCTGTTCTGGGTGAGTCATGTGAGACTCATGCAGTACCTCGCATGCATCTAGCATAGTGCGTCTCTGCCCTAAGGGCTCGGACACACTCTCCTAGTTACATCCGAGTTTGACGGACGAGACTCGGAACAGGCTGGAGCAGTGACCCTGAACGGCTTCTACCTCTCTGGACGGGAAGGATAGCTGCTTGTGTTTCTGTGCAACATCGCGTTCCCCGTCCAGAGAGGGAGCCTGTTCATGGTCACTGCTCCAGCCTGTTCCGAGTCTCGTCCATCAAACTTGGATGAGTGTGTCCGAGCCCTTAGGCTGGAAAAACATTGGCGTAAGGCTCGCGCGAGAGTAATGCGTGAAAAAATTTCATTGCAATCGAATCTGTATCTTTAAATGATACAGGTCACATCAATGCGATTTTCTCGCATTACACTTGCATTGCAATGGAAATGCGATCCCTGTCAGGTCGTGTCGTTGTCGGGATCACTGGAATGTCACTAGGTGTAATGGGGCCTTTAGATCGTGTTCACACCACCGAAAGACTGAATCACAGAAAAACAGTATAAGGCTGGCTTCACATTAGCGTTTGTGTCTGCATGCTGATGGCATGCAGACACAAACGCTGTCAGAAGCAGGGTCCAAATGATGTGTCCGCAGCGGATAATGTCCGCCTGCGGACACATCACTATGGAGCCCGGCAGCCAATCGGCGCTGTCCGGGGGCGGAGATCAGCGCCGGAGATCTACGCCCCCCGGCCGCCGGTAAGCTCCGGGACTGTCGGTGGGGAGAACAGCTGATCTGAGAGCTGTTTGAATCTTCCCGCGCCGACACTGTGAGGAGATGTCGGCGCGGGAAGATTCAAACAGCTGTCAAATCAGCTGTTTCTCCCCGCCGACATCGCTAGGAGATTACAGGCGGCGGGGAGGAGGACAGCAGAGGGTCAGCTGATCTCCCGGTGGCCGTCGGTGAGCTCCTGTGACATCACCGGCGGCCACCGGGAGATTTTTCAATGGGTCCGCAGCGTTCTCCCGCGCTGTCAAGCGCTGAACACTGCGGACCCATTGACGGCAATGCATTTTTTGTACGCTTGGGGACGCTTGCTGATCTTCCAAGATCCCCAAACGCACAAAAAAATGCTGCAAGCTGCGTCCCGGGTGCGGATGCTGGACACCGGAAGGAGCAGATATCGTCCGCATCCGCACCCGAACGCAGCAAACGCAGGCACTATGCGTTCCTATGTTAAACATAGGAACGCAGTGCGCATGCGTTTGAATGCTTATGGGAACGCAGCATACGCTGCGTTCCCATACGCAAATGTGAAGGCAGCCTAACAACGTCTAAAAATACTCTGCTATAAAAAAATAAAAGTAAAAAGCAAGTGCTAGTGAGAACAGTGTTAATAACAGGGTACTTAGTTAATACGTTATTTTGCAAAAAATGTATAGGAAGCCGTTCTAAAACCGCCGTCAAGGTGACCCATATTATATTTTTTTTGCCAGGAGATGCAGATGAACACATTGAACACAATTCATTCAGTGTTGTGTGAAAAATTGCATTAAGAAACGCATCAACATTAGTGAGGTGTTATAGTAGTGTATTACAATGGTACATAAATGCCCAATAAAGAAAGACCCCACAAATCTAGATACTGAAAAAGAGGAGAGGGCAGCCAGTCAGTAATGTAGTTCAAGTGAATCCAGTGATGTATAACTAACAGCACTAAAGGCAGAAAAATGCTTCAATAGAACCACCACCTCAAAAAACAGTCCTAGCAAAATGACAAGCGCTTACCCATAATGTCAGTAAGGTGCTTGTGCATTCCCAGCGAGAGGTCCTTACATGTTTCGCAGCATGGCTTCCTCAGCTGTAACCTTATAGTACACTACTATAAGACCTCACTACTGTAGGATTGTTTTAGCTGTCCCATTACAATATACTTAGGGTGCACGATTTACCTGTACCTTATGGGATTTTTCAGTTTGTTGTCATCCACCTATAATTATACACCTATTGTTTATGAATTGTGTGTATATTTCCACACCATATTTATATATTCTTTGGATAATAATAATAAATCTTTATTTATATAGCGCCAACATATTCCGCAGCGCCTTACAATACAGTGGTTTGTTAATGAGTGGTCATAGGTAACAATAAAAAATATGCAATACAGTAAATAATTAAAGTAGAGAATCAATGTAAAAAAAATCCAATATACTAAGCAGAAAATCAATGTAAAAGTACAATACTTAAAGCAGAGAAACAGTGTAAAAAATAAAACAGAGAAACAATGTAAAAAATACAGTACAGTAATTAGATACATTAAGCAAAAAATCAATGTAAAAAGTACAATACAATAATTAAAGCAAAAATAAAGGTGACCCTGCTCAAAAGAGCTTACAATCTGCAACGGGATTGGGGTTACACAAAGTACAGGATTTATTACAGTGATGGTCCAGGCATCTTGAGGAAGAGGGGGATAGAAATAAAGCTACATGACTGGACACCAGACAATCTGTGTAGAGCTTTTGGGTTTGGTGGAGTTTGAAGAAGAGGTTATGTCCAGAGAGATGGTACTGTATATAGCCCATTCACTAAGGACTTCTATTAGGGAGCATGATAGGCCACCTTAAAAAGATGTGTTTTTAGGGTGGAGGCACACTGGCGCAAAACTCGCGCGAGTGCAATGCGTGAAAAAATCGCATTGCACTCGGACCTGTATCTTTAAATGATACAGGTCACACCAAGGCGAGTTTCACACATTACACTCACTCTGCGAGGGCAATGCGAGTGCAATCGCAGCATGCTGCGATTGCACGCGATTCCCTTGCGCGAGAGGCCATTATAAGTATATGGGTGCGAGTCAAACTCGCACCCACACAGCACACGGTGCAATACTCGCACCATGTGCTGTTAAATTCTAGTTACCAGTTTCCCGGTACAGTAAGTAATTATCTTGCACCGCTGTATCAGCGGTGCAAGATGATTATAATAAACCCAGCTGCTGGGCACCTCTTTTTAATTTAGGGGTTTAAACTGCATATGCAGCATCAGTGCGGCATATGAGCACAGATGCTGCATATGCGGCAATGTTCCCCGGTCCTAAATGGTTAATATGTGGCAATTAACTTGTCACCATGTCTCTAGGGATTGCCCCCCTCCCTAGAGACATGGTGCTAATAATCATTGGTGGTTCAGGGGTTAAATTGCTCCTTTACTAAACAGCCGGCATTTGTCAGCTTTCAGTATTGTGCTCTGACAGCCAGGTCCCGCCAGCTGTCAGAGCACAATACTGAAAGCCGACAAATGCCGGCTATTCAGTAAAGGAGCAATTTAACCCCTGAACCACCAATGATTATTAGCACCATGTCTCTAGGGAGGGGGGCAATCCCTAGAGACATGGTGACAAGTTAATTGCCACATATTAACCATTTAGGACCGGGGTTATTTAGCGCATATGCAACATCTGTGCTCATATGCCGCACAGATGCTGCATATTCAATTTAACCCCTCAAAATATACAAAAGTGCCCATCAGCTGGGTGCTCAGCAATCATCTGGCACTGCTGACACAGCGGTGCAAGATGATTACTTACTGTACCGGCAAAGCGGGAAATTTAATCTCTGTGGCTTTGACAGCCACAGAGCTATAATTTCCCGACAAATGCTGCCCGTGGTCCTTCAGGACCGTGGACAGCATCACAAACACAATCACAATCACGCACCACACACGCACTCACACCTAACAATCACAGCACACTAACATAGATACAGCCAGCCACACTCACCATACGCACCATACTCGCACCATACACACCCACAAACACGCACAGCATTCACATCACTGTCATGCATCAAAAACGCAGTGTTTTTGATGCATGATAGTGTGCCTCCACCCTTAGGGAGCGTCTGAAGCCATGCAAGTTGTGGATAGCCCTGGGGTAGAGCATTGCAGAGAATTGGTGCACCTCGGGAGAAGTCTTGGAGCTGGAAGTGGGAGGATCGGATTAGTGCAGATGGATGCAGTAACATTAACAAAAGTTATGTTTTATTGCGCTTATGGTGTGTTGTAATTACTTATACACTAAATATGGGCTATAACTCTCTCAAACCTTCACGGTTTTGTTTGAATTTAATATTTTGGAGATGGCCTCAAATAATTATCCATAAAAGGTCTAACTTTGTTTTTGTGTTCTATTAGACCCCTATGTAACCCACCACACCACTGATTGGCAGCTTTCTGTGTACATTGTGCATATGCAGAAAGATGTTAATCAGCGGTGCGTTTGTGGTTGATCTACATGACAACAGTCGAAGTAGGTCGATAGTGATACTCTCCTGCAGATAAAACATTGCTTTTATAAATGTTACACTAAGCAGCCCTGTAAGTGACACATTTCTGGAATCAGGGTCTATGCCCCTACATTGCAATACATAATACTTGTTTTTTATGACCACAAAAGCAAAATCATAACATAGATGTTTTGTGTGATGGCAACACTAATCCTGAATTGGGCAGTACCATCCAAACAGGAGGCACATGGGTTAGATAAGTGTCATTTACACTGTGCTATCTTTTACAAGTTGTAAAGTCGTGTAGATAATTACGGTATATGTCGTTTGTGCAGGTGAACCATCTCACTCTACAGTGTGTTCATTTTCCTAATCCACAATCAGATCATTCACAGTTTATACAAATGTCATTTTATTACAAAAGACCACATGCTGCTATAAATGTAATCAAAGATTTATCATTTTTCTTTTATTATTAACCAGATGTATTTGTAAATGTTGGCACTTCCATTGAAGAATCTCAGTTTCCAGACATAAAACGCATGATTGATTTATTCAACAAGACGGCAGCCTAGGAATCAAGAACCAATTTCTGTTTATGCAATATGTCAGAAGCCAATAATAACAGCTGAGGTGCTTGATCAGCCCAACACATAGGAATTGGAGCATAGCCACAATTAACAAATGTTACAAAGGCCCTGATCTCATCTATGGGCAAAACCTCATCATCTATTCATAACATTCCACAAAAAGATGTGTGTCACCATTTAGGATGCCAAAGTTTCCATAGCAATTAGTACACATTCACACATAAGACACTGCAGGATTACATGTTTTGCCATTACATGTAGTTAGAGACTTTATATGATGTGTTACTTAACTCTATTATCATCATATTATTGATGATACATATTACTGTGTGATCACTGCGACTGCAAACCTATTGATTACTTAGGGCCGCTTCACACTGCGGCATGATCCGGTCCGGTTCTGTCCGGGAGGACCCAGACAGCTGTCTGGGTCCTCCCGGACAGAACCGGACCGGATCATGCCGCAGTGTGAAGCGGCCCTTAGCTTGCTGGGAAAAGTTCTAGTAGTTACTGTTACACCCGAGGGGCGTTGAGATGTTAAGTGGACTCACAGGACCACTGGTGGAGCAGTGGTAGCTGAATACTCGATACTCAACAGACAGGAGAGTGACTTTATTAAAACCAAGGATATTTATAAAGGAAGATTTAACATAAGGAGAGAGTGTCTGAGAGGAGGACCCTTTGTATCGCAACATCGAACTCTTGTAGCGGAGCACCGACAAGGTAACCCCTGTATAGGGATTCATGTGGTACAGCAAAAGCAGGTCTAAATGCCGCAAATCCTTAACCAGAGGGGCAACCCGTACAGACCAGACAGTAGAGATCTCCTACTAATCCCCTAAGGGAAAAGAAAAAAACGATTCTAAAGTCCACAAATTATGTCAACATAGTGCAAAATTTATTAATAAATAAGTGCAGTACATGGGGTGGGGGTAACGTGATATTCCCGTAGCACAGTAGATAAACAGGTTTACATGAGGATTTTTTGTATAAAAATTACATATACATACACATACCAGGCTAACAGATCATGTTATATAACTTTATAGGTGATGTGCAATCCAACAGCCTTATTGTGATTTGCCCACCTGTGATACTAGTTGGTTCCAGATATTGCACTATATCCCATACAGCCACAAAAACGGGCTAAAAACCATATCTATATCTATATCTCATGAACATGGCTACAGTAAAAGATCTATTAAAAAAGCGTACAATAGAGCCAAACATTCTACACGCGATCAACTGTTATATTCAAATATGGGTCACAAAGCATCAAACCCCATACGATTTATCACTGAATATAACTATGCGTTTGGCAAAATAAGAAAAACATTTCTACTAGCTGAGTCATGTTGGTGGACTTGGCAGCCTGTAGATTGGACAGGTGGGTTTGCATAAAGGCCACTAGCTGATCCTGTCTCTGACGAAGCCCAGCCAGGTCTCTCTGGACTGAGAATTGGGTATCATCGGAGTCCCATGCCTGGGCAAACTGTTACGCTGAGGGGTGTGGAGATGTTAAGTTGACTCACAGGACCACCGGTGGAGCAGTGGTAGCTGAATACCTGATACGCATAAGACAGGAGAGTCACTTTAGTAAAACTAAGGATATTTATTAAGCAAGGTTTAACATAAGGAGAAGGTGTCTGAGAGGAGGACCATCTGGATCGTGACACCAAAGTCTCATAGCGGAGCACTAACAAAATAACCCCTGTACAGGGATTCACGTGGTACAGCACCAAGAGGTTTAAATGCCATGAATCCCAAACCAGAGAGGCGACCCGTACAGACCGGACAGTAGAGACGAAAAGACTGTGGAACACTAGCTCTGTGGGTGGAGAGTACTCTAGGAACTCCATGTAATCCCAGAAAGGCTGATCCAGCTGGTAGAGGTATCCAGATGATTCCGTGAATAGAGTCTTAGCTAGCCAGGGGTGGGATCTGGAGTGTCCAGAGGGATCCAGAATAAGGAACTGCGAACAGAGGACTCTGTGGAGACAGAGGTATTAGTATAATGCAAGGCAAAAGTCTTCCTATCGCAGAGCACTGCAGAGTGCAACCTGGACAGAGGCAACGTTCCTAGAGAATGAACACGTTGCCCAGGCACCTTCCCTAAGGGAAGGATGCCTTTTATGCACATAGCAGTTCAGTACTCAGTCTGAATCCTAATAGGAAACAGGTGTATTGCTCTTTTAAGTGTGTGCAGGAAGCGCCGCGTGCATCCTAAGAGCATTCCCAGGAGACCTGCCAAAAGGGCAAAGGTTCCTAGCAGAGAATGAAGCAGACGGCTGCATGGATCTATGGACAGGGTGAGCAGAATCAGTGGAGCTGTGTGGTAGGCACCGTTCTCCCTGCATAGCAGAGACCGGCCATGTGGCTGAGGGTATGAAAGATACTAGATATTAACATATAGATTCACAGAATTTCTGTCCCTTAATCAGGTCAGTATTCTGGATGGGAACTCTTACCCTCCGAGATCCTCAGTGCGGCTTCTGATTATAGGTGACTGAAAAGTAATTTGTGCGTCATGTCGAAATAATGATGTTGCCGTCTAAGGATATACCTTCAAGCCTGTGAGAGATGTGCATTGTCTACCAAAAATAGGACTCAATTACTAGAAGTACAAGTAGGAAAGAAACCTTTACCAGCTGTTCATACATATATTTTTTTAATAAAGTCGTAATAATTATCATTATGTTACAATAAAAGTAAAAATTTAAATTATAAAAATATTACGTATAAAAATAATCTGAATAATCATTGTAGGGATACAGCTCACTTGGAGGCTTTTGAGGCATGGTTGGTGACTTTAAACAAAACATCCATGCTGCTTTATTAAAACTCCATTAAGCAAGCCACAAGCATGGAAAATAAATGGCCTCTCTTTGCAGGGAAACAGGATACACACTCCTAACAAACTACAGTGTTAATCCAGCACACAAGTCCAAACATGGAGGTTCACACAGAAAGCCTTCTTATCTCCACACAGAGAGAGCTAATAAATTCACCTAAATTTTCTTATGTACACTATACCATGCCCTGGGGTGGGGATATGTGAGCAGCCAGTCCCACCCATCTCTCTGACTGCTCATAAACCTGGCACTTGTCAGCTCTATTAACCCTCTCAGTACTATATGTGCTGGAACTGGCTTCCAGGATTTCATCGCAGAGGAAAAGCACCTCTGTAATACATATCTTCCCTCTATGACTTGTCTGGTGATTATCTTGCACTATCTTCAACAGTTACCACATAGCTAGGCCTGATACAATCACCCTTATGTTAGGATGTAATGTATGGATACAATTAAAAAATTGGCAGAAATTAAATTTTATTTCACTATTTTTAAACAACAATAATTCCAAAATAAGGTACATACTGTGCAAAATGTTTGAGAATTCTAGATGACACATAAGCTTCAGTGCCATGCAATCCCACAATGCTGTCTCTGTTAGTAGCTTCTGAGAGAGCACAGTGCAGGTTGGCTGCACAGCCATGGTGTTGGCCTAAATTGTCCCTCATAAGGTGTATTAGACAGGAGGCAGGGGATTGGAGAACCCTTTCAGACAACAGGAGAAAACCCTTTAGATCTAATACAAATACTTTTATTAAAGAAGCACCTGTGATACAATTAGGGTAGTGTTGTGTCAGGGTGTTACTATATTCACCCATGTCTTTCTTTCCCAGTCTCCAGTGCCACTCTAGTTCTTAGAGACGTGACAGCGATTTAGACTCTCCAGATCACGCTACATTTTGTGTGACCCAGAAGTGGCTGTTAAAATGTAAGACTATGGAGCGTCAAAACGAGGTTCCTTAGGCACTCTTTGTAAAATAGCTATATAGACTATATAGTGATTCGGAAAGCCACAATAATTACCATCAGGTGACTTATAATAGTAGGAGAGCGGCGCTGGATACTGAAGAGGATTTCAATAGGTGAGTATATTAAAGGTGATGTCCTCTACTGGACAACGCTTTCTCATTCTACATTTCCCACAGTGGATGCAGGAGTAATCAACATTAAGGGACCTTTCACATCAGCGTTTTTGCTGAATCGTGGCAAATCTATCAGATTTACCGCATCTGCCGCTCCTGCCATGTAATGGCCGACTTGCGGTCAGCCAGCGGAAGTCCCCCATTCATTCTCTATGGGACTTGAGGCAGGTGAGGCAAGTGCGGTTTTGCCATGATCCGGCAAATCCGGCAAGTCAAAAAACTAAGGTTAGCTGCAGTGTTTTGAGTTGGCGCAAGTTGGCCGTTACGCGACATATTTGGCAGATGTGGTAAATCTGCCAGATCTGCTGCGATTCAGCAAAAACGCTGATGTGAAAACAGCCTTAGTGAGTGACTGTCGCAGCGTTCACTTTTTGGTTATTTACTTATATATTTGAGAATGGGGAAAGAGAGGCTAGCGGTAATTGGGCGCAAGGCTCACGTCATATCACAAGCTTATTATCAGAAATGGGAGAGCCAACACCCCTATGATGCCGCTGGTATGGGAGGTGACTATAAGCTTTTTCCTTTTAATTGGGGGAAATATATGGAATGAGTAGAGCTTGTCATAGTAATGGACAACCACTTTAAGGGCCCTGTTACGTATACCGACCAATGATCGGGGTCGCTGGGACATCATTATCTGATCGCTGGTGAGCTGTCACACAGGCAGACTCACCAGCGATCAGCCAGAATATTTTATATTCTTTTCCACAATGTCGAGGTCCCATTATGCTGGGGTATGCTTAGTAACCCGATGTGCACCCTGGTTACCAGAGAGCACATCGGGTTAGATGGTCGCTACCACTGTCACACACAGCGATGCAGCCTGCCCAGCGGGAGATCGCTGATCGAAAAATGGTCCAGAGCCAGGGGGGCTGATCGCTGCTGTGTGTCACATACAGCGACACTACTGGCGAGGCCCTGCAACGTCACAAAACCTGTGATGTTACAACGATATCGTTAACGATATTGCTGTGTGTTTAGTACCCCTTACACCCTGACACTACACAACACTAACATTTATACAGGTTTAGGGTACAAATCCATTAATAGGAGTGCTTCTTTAATCCAAATAAGCTTTGATATCTGGCAGTCTGTCAAAGACATCCATATAATTACATTTTTGTACACCATATGCACAGTATGTAATTAAGCTATAGTTCTTTATCATCCTTCTGAAAGCACTGATGTTTATATAGAATGAAGAACATGTGCATAATGTACTTAACATGTACTTAACCTGGTAACCTGATGAACCAGACACTCTTTCTTCTGGTGCCTGGGAACTTGGCACACCTAGGGTGTTTCTGGCTTTATGAGTCATTGTAAGTGGATAATTCATCATAGCAGCCACACCTAAAACTATCCTAGAGCTATTGGTGGCATTATTCCTAGTATTATTAAATTCACATATCTTGTACAGTTATTCCAAACCAGTTATGTTAGTGCTATCAGATTTTAATGCAAGCATTCCCATATACTATTCATCTATGTCATTATCAAATGAGTCAATGCAAGAAATCTTTACAGGCAAACTTTAACTATAAAAATATTTTTTTCCCCATATCAATTCTTACACGTTCCCTAGGTTTCTGATAAAATTATGACTGAAGTCATTCATAGATGTGATCTGGCCACTTTTGCCTTTGTGACCAAGCCATTATAGGACACAGCTTGCTACTAAACGTACTGACCTACAGAACAACCAGCTGTGATCCCCAGCTGTAATATCTGCATACTGTCTTTTACTTCCACCACTGCCCAGGAGCTGTGGTATATCTGACCTGTTCCTGCATGGTCAGACACATCCATTACACAGGGGCACATTTATATGAATATCTTGGGGGAGGATATTTTTTAACCAGTCCAATTGTGTAACTTTATTTTTAGTCTAAGATCAATTAATTAAAATGTACAATTGTTTGCGGTACAATCCATTTAAGTCAATATATTTCCCAATGCTAGTGAAAATTGTTTTACTCTAGAACACCTTTAAACTATTGTTTAATTTGTTGAAGATGCAGAATGGTGGCATACACCAA
>JARQOC010000003.1:575981107-576024768 GCA_033576535.1 Allobates femoralis
GAGATTTCAACGCAAGATTGTGCGGATGGTGGATACAGAACCTCGACTAACATCCAAACAATTTCAACCTGCCCTGCAGTCCGATAGTACAACAGTGTCAACCCGTGCTATCTGTCGCCGTCTGAATGAAAAGGGACTGTATGGTGGGAGATCCAGGAAGACCCTACTTCTTACCCCAAGACATAAAAAAGCCAGGCTGGAGTTTGCCAAAACTTACCTGAGAAAGCCTAAAACGTTTTGGAAGAATGTTCTCTCTTTTTGGGCAAAGGCATCAACATAGAGTTTACAGGAGAAAAAAAGAGGCATTCAAAGAAAAGAACACGGGCCCTACAGTCAAACATGGCGGAGGTTTCCTAATGTTTTGGGGTTGCTTTGCTGCCTCTGGCACTGGACCGTTTGACCGCGTGCATGGCATTATGAAGTCTGAAGACTACCAACAAATTTTGCAGCATAATGTAGGGCCCAGTGTGAGAAAGCAGGGTCTCCCTCAGAGGTCATGGGTCTTCCAGCAGGACAAGGACCCAAAACACACTTCAAAAAGCACTAGAAAATGGTTTGCGAGAAAGCACTGGAGACTTCTAAGGTGGCCAGCAATGAGTCCAGACCTGAATCCCATAGAACACCTGTGGAGAGATCTAAAAATGGCAGTTTGGAGAAGGCACCCTTCAAATATCAGGGACCTGGAGCAGTTTGCTAAAGAAGAATGGTCTAAAATTCCAGCAGAGCATTGTAAGAAACTCACTGTTGGTTACCGGAAGCGGTTGATCGCAGTTATTTTTGTTAAAGGTTGTGCAACCAAGTATTAGGCTGAGGGTGCCAATACTTTTGTCCGGCCCATTTTTGGAGTTTTGTGTGAAATGATTAATGTTTTGCTTTTTGCTTCATTCTCTTTTGTGTTTTTTCATTGAAGACAAATTAAATGAAGATAATAATACCAAAGAATTTGTGATTGCAATCATTTTCAGGAAGAAACTGAGTATTATCTGACAGAATTGCAGGGGTGTCAATACTTTTGGCCAACACTGTAGGCCCCCATGTTAATGGCAACGGATCAGGTTGGATCCGATTCGGTCCGATTTGGTCCACTGTGCCCAAAATCGGAGCAGTCTCCGATTTTGGGTACAGCAAAGAATCAGACACAATAGGATCCGAATCAAATCGGTTGGCAATAAGGCCAAATTCAATCCGATCTGATGCCCATAGGGATACATGGGGGACAAATCGGATCAGTGGCTGTCCGTTTTACAACGGACAGCCACGGATCCCAGAAAATCGCAATGTGAAAGCAGCCTAACCTCCATGTCCTGCAGTCTTGTTGTTTCCTTAGTTTAATGCATCCTCTGTGACCTTTCATTCACTAAGAAATCTAATTCCTAGAAATCTGTCCTAACACATTACTGTTCACTGTCAAATCAAAACTGATACTCGTGCAAATATCATTTTACAGCAAATGACACAGAAATATCAAGTATCTTGTCTTTTCGATCTTTGCTTTGTGGTCCACTAGATGAATGCTTATATGGTACATTCTCTCTTTTACTTTCTTACTTGAAGAAAACTTTTACCTTCATCATAAAAGGAAAAGAGAAACTTGTATGAAGAAGGTCATTTCTTGTTTCATTATATACATCTCAGTACAGTTGCCAGTCTTGTGAAGTAAGATATATAACAAATATGAGAAGTTGTACCGTTATTCTGCACAATAAGGTCATTACTGTAGAATTACAGGTGCTCTGCTTACTGTTAATGTTTCTTTATGAAGGAGAATAATCTAAATGTAGTGACAAATGCTGCGTGCTAAAAAGAAGGGAAGCGGTAGATGATTAAGCTGTAAGTCATGCAGTCTGCTGTCATATGTTCCTGTCCCGCTGTACTTCTGTGGTATGAGAACAGTTGGTAATATTTGACAGACTTAGTCTAGATGATATTTCGTGTCTAAATAAATTAGTTTTATTTATTGGGTGGTGGCTGGCCTGCCATATGTTTTTATTAATACTTTTCTGAAGGTTTGCCAAAGATTTCATGGGAATCGTGTCAGACAAAAATTACATAACATATGACATTGTTCGAAAAATATTCACATTAGCTTTTGTGCTTCCCACTGCAAGATGGGGAAAAATGAGTACATTTTAGACATCTAGCTACTCATCTAAATTTCCTTGTTATCAGTATCAACTAGTTCCTGAAAGCAGCAGACCCCAATTCTCCTGTGGAACACTTACTGCTAATTTATAGTCATACTTTAGCCTAAATGCAACTCACAAATTAGAACATAAAATTATTTAAAAAATTACAAGAAATTGCATCCATATTTACCAACACTAGTGCATTAGTATTGTAACAATCAGTCACAAATTCTCAGCACTTTAATAAGTTTAACCCGATAATGATGGCATTACAAATTTAGTCGTCAGAAAATTAAGGTACTTATGTTTTGAGGCCATCTTTTGATGGCAGCAAAGAATAAGCTTGTACCGTCCCCCAGTGCCCAAAAATCTTCAGGGTTTTCAGCTACTGGGGGGTAACTGAGACTCTGCAGATTATTAATCGGAACTTTTTATCATTACCGAACATCGCCAGTAAAAAATTTTTTCTTTGTCATCTGATATGCTCAAACATAACGGATGACAGAGAAATGTCTTGCCTCGGTCCCCACCACTCTTCTCGTGCTGGTACACAGCCCCCTCAATACCCTCCCCTCCTACTAATCACCTAAAAATGGTGCAGGAGCGTACCAGAAGCAGCCGCCTCCTGTGTATTTTTCTCTGATGTGATCACACATGTTACAGCAGAGAAAAAGATCAGCCCTCTGTCTCCCCGGTTCCCTTCAAGGCACCGTCACATGGTACAACGTTGCAGCGATGTCAGAAGAGATTCCGCGGGTGTACGCTCGCTTCCGACATTGCTGCCTTAGGTGTCACACGGGATATGTTGCCAGCGACGATGCTGCAATGTAGCAGCAGCTATCGCTCACTGGGTTGTGCACAACTCAGTGAGCGATACGCATCAATGTTGTTAACAGGCGAAATCGCTGGCAACATCGCTATCGCAGTGTCACACAGAGCAATGTTTGCAGATCGCTGGAGCAACATCGCCAGGTTTACCAACATGTTGGTAAACCTGTCAACTGCGATCCAGTGATTTATCGCAGTTGCATTATGCTGTTACATGCACAATGCACCTGCGATGTCTCTGCAACATCGCTGAACCCAACACTTTTCAGTGATGTTGCAGGTAACATCGCCCCATGTGATGGTGCCTTCTGTTCCCCTTGATCACCAAGTCAAGTCCCCTCCGCACTCTTCCCCTGCCTGTACCGGCGCTCACAGTGAGTGCCATCACCATCATCATTTCCCCCCCATCTGATATGTCAGATGGGAGGGAAATGTCCTGTCCTGTCCCGCCTTGGTCCCTCATCTCTGACTCATACCTCTGTGCCTGTGATCCCTCGGTCCCCCAGTCCAGTCTCCTCTGTGCTCCCCCACTGCTGGCATCAGGCCCGCATCATTATCATCATAATTTCCCTCCCATCTGACATGTCCTGTCCTGCCCCCACCTCAGTCACTCAGTGTCCTACCTCATCTTCCCCCTCAGTGCCCCTTGGTTCCCAAGTCCAGTTCTCTCTGTGGTCCCCCCGGCTTGTACCGCTGCACACAGCATCAGCATCATCATCATTTCCCTTCTATCTGACAAGTCAGATGGGAAAAAAATGTCCTGTCCTTCCCCCACCTCACCATCCCCCCGCACACCCCTCGTCCCCCCCTTGCACCTCTGTCCCTATGATCCATTGGGTCCCACAGTCTGGTCTTCACTCTTCAGCATCTTCTTCCAGGATGCTTGCTTCTGCATGGGCTGACGTCTCCTGAGTTCAGATAGAGCTACGTGGCTCTCTGACCTCATGTGGACTCAAAGTTCACCTCAGGTCATAGAGCTATGTTGATATGTTGCTTTATCTGACCCCAGGTGACCCAGGAGTGGACGTTGGACAGGATCATGGAGAATGATTATGTGGGGGTAATAAAGATGGAGTCTAAATATGTGTTTGTAATTTTCGTTACAAAAAAAATATTTTTCTCTGTGTATTGTGTCTTTTTTACTATTTTCTAGAGATTACTAATGGCCGAGTCTAACATTGGCCTGACATTAGGAATCTCGGGCTTAATGCCAGCTGGCAATACAAAGCTGGCATTAACCCCTTATTACCCAGTCTACCACCACTACACGGCAACTGGAAGGATTGGGTACAGTGCCAGAAAATGGCACTTCTATGGATGCACCATTTTCTGGGGTGGCTGCAGACTGCTATTTGCAGTGCAGGGGAGCAGAAAGCTTGGGCTTCCCCACGCTGAATATTCCAGCCCCCAGCTTCCTAGTTGTACTTGGCTGGAAACCAAAAATAAAGCGAAGCTCCACATCATTTTTTTTCATTATTTCATTAAATAATTAAAAAAGGGCTTCCCTATATTTTTGGTTTTAAGTCTAGTAAAACTAGGTAGCAGCTTGTACTTGCCTGCTGTACCTGGCTGGCAACCAAAAATACGGCGAAACCCCATGTCATTTTTTTAATTAATAAAGAAATAGTAAAATAAATGTATTTTTGATTGCCAGCCAGATAAACTTAGGCTGCTTGGGGTTGGTGGCAGCCCGTACCTGCCTGCTGTACCTGGGCTGCTAACCAAAAATAAAGAGGAGCCCCATGTAACATTATGGCATCTTGGATGGAATTTACAGAAATCCCATGCACGACTGTGCTTGACTTCTCCATAGTGTTAACTGAACTGCAGGGTGGCTTTCCAAGCCGCCGATTGAATGCTTCATGTCAATTTAGCGCTGCGGAGTTGAAGGCGATCTTGGTGGATGAATGCAGGAAAAAGCAACCGAGCTTGGAAAACTGACCGTGAGCATGGGCAGCTGCGTTCATTCGTGTAGATCACTGGCATCCTTGCAGGAGAGTAGACACTTCATTCAGGACACAGTGTGTCTGGATCATGTGCACATACCCTAAAAGTGAGAAATTTTGTGTGAAAAAAAAAGAAAGTGTTCAATATCACAACCTATTGTTATCAAATTCTGTGAAGTACCTGTAGGTTCAAAATGCTCACTATACCTATCAAAAAAATTCCTTGAGAAGTCTAGTTTTCAAATTGGGGTCATTTTTCTGCTGTTTAGGCAGCCTAGTGGTCTTGAAAACGTGTCATGGTGACCAAAATCTATTTCAGCTTTTCCAAAATTCAAATATTGCTCCTTTCCTTCTGAGCCCTTATATTTGTCTAAACAGACCTTTATGTCTACATGTGGGGTATCGTTGCACTCACAATAAAGTGGATAGCAAACTGAGGGGTCCACTTTTGGCGTTACCTCTAGTAAAAGTGAAAAATCTGGTGGTAAAGCAACACTTTAGTGAAAAAAAAGTAAATTTTCAATATGATGACCTATTGTTATCAAATTCTGTGAAGTACCTGTGGGTTCAAAATGCTTACAAAATTGGGTCACTTGTAGTGGGGTTTCTGCTGTTTAAGTATCTTAAGGGCCTGGTTTATGCAAGATGGTGCCTGTCACCTATTTTAGCCAAATTTGCTTTGCAAATTCAAATATTGCTCTGTCCATTCTGAGTCCTGCCGTGTGTCCAAACAGAAGTTTTTGACTACATGCGGGGTATTGCAGCGCTCATAGGAATGTGGGTAACAAAGTGTGGGGTCCACTTTTCGGTGTTCTAAAATGCAAATAGCGCTCCTTCCCTTCTGAGCCCTCTTGTTTGTTCAAACAAAGGTGTCTGATCACATGTGGGGTTGTTCAGAAGAATCTGGGTAACAAATTTTGGTATCCAATTTGTTATGCTATCCTTGTAAAATTGAATTAAATTGAGGCAACACTTTGCATTCATTCCAGTGAAGCAGCTGAGGGGTTAATAATCTTCTTGAATGTGATTTTGAGTAGCTTGAGGGGTGCAGTTTTTGGAATAGTGTCACTTTTTGGTGTTTTCTGTCATATACACCCCTCAAAGGGACTTCAAATGTGATGTGATCACTAAAAAATGGTTTTGTAAACTTTGATGTAAAAATGAGAAATTGTTGATAAACTTGAACCCTTCTAACTTCCTAATAAAAAAAGTTGTTTTTAAAATTGTACTGATGTAAAGTAAACATGTGGGAAATGTTATTTATTAACTATTTTGCGTGACAATACTCTCTAGTTTAATGGAATAAAAATTCAAATGTTGAAAATCGCAAAATTTCAAAATTTTTGCCAAAATTCGTTTTATCACAAATAAACGCAAAAAATATTGTTATAAATTTACCACTAATACAAAGTCCAATATGTCATGAAAAAACAGTCTCAGAATCACTGAGATTGGTTGCAGCATTCCAGAGATATACCCTTATAAAGGGACACTGGTCAGAATTACAAAAAATGGTCTGGTCATTAAGGTGGAAATTGGATCTGTTGCTATGGGGTCAGGAGAGGTTTTCAGCCTTCATGGCATGCTGTAGAAAGTGACATCCAGCCATATAAAACTTATAAAGTGCCATCAGCACTTCCCTAAGGCTGGAAAAACACTGTCCGTGTGATATACGAGTCACTCGGACAAGTGTCGGATCATTAACCCTGAACGACCTTTCCCTGTCAGTAACTCCACACTCTCCTCCTAACAGGGAGAGGTCGTTCAGGGTTAATGATCCGACACTTGTCCGAGTGACTCGTATATCACACGGACAATGGGTTTCCAGCCTAACTCCAATCCACAAGACCTACTAACAAGTGCATGTTTTCAGGATTTCCTTAACGCCCTGTCTCACATAACGATATCGTTAGAGAGATTGTTGTAACTGTGACGTTACAACGATCTCTCCAGTGATGTCGTTCTGTGTGACACTTTGCAGCGATCAGGCCCCTGCTGTGAGGTCGCTGATCGCTGCAAAGTGCTCTGGGTCATTTTTTGATCATTGGTTTCCCGCTGGTCAGCACGCATCGCTGCGTGTGACCGCGAGAAACCAGCGATCAGTGACCTCACTGGCTGGTAACCACGGTAAAGCAGGGAGAACGCTGGTAACTAGAACACTAAGCAGGGAGAATGCTGGTAACTATGATAAACAGTGGGTATCCAGGCAGCGTGCACTGCCTGGATCCCCGCTGTTTATCATAGTTACCAGCGTTCTCCCCGCTTAGCGCTAAGCAGGGAGAACGCTGACATTGCATTCAGCGATGTGGGAGGTGGCTCCCATGGCCCTGATCGCTGGGGAGATCTGCCTGTTTGACAGCTCCCCAGCGATCAGGTAACGACGCTCCAGCGATCCCGGCAGGTCGTTATCGCTGTCGCTGTCGGGATTGCTGGAGCGGTCGTTATGTGTGACTTGGCCTTTAGTATTTCACAGGAGATAATTTAATCATCTGCACAGGTGATGATTCTAACCCCTGTCTAATGCTAAAGAAATCATGTCACTGTTGGTGGCTCTTGAGGACTGGAGTTAGGGAACACTACTCTAGACAGTCACTTATACTACGATATACCTACAAATTGGTCCTCAGATACTGATCAAAGACCAGTAAAAGAAAAGACTGCTACAACAAACTGAGCAAAAATACTGTTGGTAAGGAAGACATTCAGAAAAACAAACCCTTTCTTGGAATTGTGGAGAGTTCCTCATATGCCGGAAGATGAGTGCTCACTACATTGTCAAATGTACGATCCTAAAAGTCTTGTTTAATTCAAAACAATGTAACTTTGAGTTGCTGCAATAATTTACGCCATAGGTTGTTAAATTACATATGTAGTCATAGCCAAAATTTGTCACTCTTGAAATTGTTCCAGAAAATGAAGGTTTTCTCCAACAAAATTATTTTAAATCCATATGTTTTGCTATATACAGGTTTATTTCCTTAGTGTGTATTGGAACAGCACAAAAAATGAGAAAATAGGCAAACTGGACATAAGTTCTCACAAAACCCCCTAAAGGGTCTGGACAAAATTGTTGGCAGCTTTCCAAGATTGTGGGTAAGCAAGTTTGTTTCAAGCATGAGATGCTCATTCAAACTCACCTGTGGCTTGTAACAAATGTGGGCAATATGAAAATCACACCTGAAACCAGAAAAAAAAAGTTGACTTAATCTCTGCATTGTATCTGTGTGTGCCACACTAAGCATGGAGAACAGAAAGAGAAGAGAAATATCTGAGGACTTGAGAAGCAAAATGGTTGAAAAATGATCAACAATCTCAAGGCTGAGATGTTCCTTTGTCCACAATGCACAACATAATCAAGAAGTTTACAACCCATGGCACTGTATCAAATCTACCTGCACTTTATACGGCTGAGAAAAATTGATGAAAGGTTGCAAAAAAAGGATAGTCCAGATAGTGGATAAGCAGCTCCAATCAAACTCCAAAGAAATTCAAGCTGTAAGCATGAACTATCCACCAACACTTACCGTATATACTCGAGTATAAGCCGACCCGAGTATAAGCCGAGACCCCTAATTTTACCCTCCAAAACTAGGGAAACTTATTGACTCGAGTATAAGCCTAGGGAAGGAAATGAAGCAGACCCTCATAACGGTATACAGCCCCTCTCATCATGATAAATGGCCCCCCATTACTGATATATAATCCCCCATCACTGGTATATAGGACCTCCATCACTAGTATATAGGACCTCCATGACTGGCATACAGTTCTCCCCCATCAGAGGTTACAACCCCCATCAGTGGAATACAGCCTCCCATCAGTGGTATATACAGGCCCCCCTCAGTGGTATATACAGGCCCCCCATCAGTGGTATATACAGGTCCCCCATCAGAAGTTACAGCCCCCATCAGCGGTATATACTGGCCCCCCTTCAGTGGTATATACAGGCCCCCCAGTGGTATATACAGGCCCCCTTCAGTGGTATATACAGGCTTCCCCAGTGTTATATACAGGCCCCCCAGTGGTATATACAGGCCCCCCAGTGGTATATACAGGCCCCCTTCAGTGCTATATACAGGCCCCCCAGTGGTATATACAGGCCCCCCCAGTGGTATATACAGGCTCCCCCAGTGGTATATACAGGCCCCCCCAGTGGTATATACAGGCCCCTTTCAGTGGTATATACAGGCCCCCTTCAGTGGTATATACAGGCTCCCCCAGTGGTATATACAGGCCCCCCAGTTGTATATACAGGCCTCCCCCAGTGGTATATACAGGCCCCCCAGTTGTATATACAGGCCTCCCCCAGTGGTATATACAGGCCCCCCCAGTGGTATATACAGGCCCCCCCCAGTGGTATATACAGGTCCCCCCCAGTGGTATATACAGGCCCCCCTTGCTGCCGCACACCTGTAAAAGAATAGCTCATTCATATTTATCCTCTTCGCTGTCACCGCGCGTCCTCCAGTCTTCTTCCTGCTTGTACCCAGCATCATGTGACTGGCGCAGAAGCAATGACGTCATTGCTGCTGCGCCCGCCGGGTACAAGCAGGAAGAAGACTGGAGGACGTGCGGTGACAGCGAGGAGGATAAGTATGAATGAGCTATTCTTTTACAGGTGTGCGGCAGCAAGGGGGGCCTGTATATACCAGTGGGGGGAGCGCTGACAGTGCAATGTAATATGCCGCTGATGGACAGTGGGATGCAGTGCATATTGCATTGCACTAATGAGGGGCCCCACGTGACCAGCCGCTCCTATTACAGCCTCCCCCCGCCTGCTCCAGTCCCCGGACATCGCCCACTATCCCCACACTGAGCCATCACTGACTCGAGTATAAGCCAAGGGGGGCACTTTTCAGCACAATTTTTGTGTTGAAAAACTCAGCTTATACGGTAAATGAAATGAACATTATGGCAGGAGACCCAGGGAAACCCCACTGCTGACATAGAGACATAAAAATCTAGACTGCAGTTTAACAAAATGTACGCGAGTATGCCAAATCCTTCTGGGAAAATGTCTTGTGGACAAATGAGACCATCTTTTCAGTGAAGCACATCATTCTACCTTTTATTGAACACTACAGTGGATGCCTTGATTGTGCACAAGAGGTCATAAAATCTGAAGATTACCAATGGATTTTGGATTGCAGTGTAAGAAAACTTGGTTTGCATCCTAGGTCAACTGGGTAATGACCCCAAACATACTTCAAGAAGCACCCAGAAGTAGATGGAAACAAAGTGAAGGAGAATTCTGAAGTGGCCAGCAATGAGTCTGGGTCTAAATGCCATTGAACACTTAAGGAAAGATCTTAACATTTTTGTTGGAAGAAGGCATCCTTCAAATATGAGAGACCTGGTACAGTTTTCAAAAGAGGAGTGGTCCAAAACACCAGTTGAGATTTGTAAAAATGGAAACAGACTAATGTATGCAGTATTGAGCATGAGTACCACATGCAAAATTACGCACCCTTAAACACTTTGGCTTGCTATCAATGAGGTTACTAATGGTTGTCTAAGGAATGCTCTTTCACACTGAATGTACTTGGGCACACAAATCTTCAAAATCCACTGCACACAGCTCTGCTAGCAATCGCTGGTCATAATAGCACAATTAAACCACACAGGATGCTCACAGTAGAAAAAGCACCATGCAATCTAGCACTGTCAAGCTGAAAAACAGCTCGCTAAACTTTTTGGTTCCCTTGTGAAGGTCTCTCAATGTTATTGCCAATGTTGTCCAAAGACCAATTTTTGGTTATCACTTCATCCAAGTCATAAAGCGGAACAATTTCTGAAGAGCACAGACCTCCAATTCAGCCTCCATTGCTAGTGCTCTCTACCATGTTAGCCTTTCACAATTTTGGTGTGAGGTAAAAGGAACACGAAGAGCTGGATGTTTGACTTGTAGTCCAAGGTAGTGCAATTGCCTTATGATTGTTTGTAGGGACTGATTCTTTAGACTTGGCATTTGACATTTAAATTCATTTATACTGTGTTGATCAGTACGTTCCATTCTTCCAATTTGACTAGACCAAATGGCAAGGCCATGATCTTCATGAGGAAATGTCTTACTGGTCATTTTCCTAGGATTATGGTGTATGGTGGCGAAATAAACAGTAGCGAGACCATTCCAGGTACACTAACAGCTCAACATTAAATGGTTTCGTCAGGGAACTATTGGTAAGGCCATTTTTCAGCAGAA
Source organism: Allobates femoralis (assembly GCA_033576535.1). Lineage (NCBI taxonomy): Eukaryota > Metazoa > Chordata > Amphibia > Anura > Aromobatidae > Allobates > Allobates femoralis. The sequence goes on from JARQOC010000003.1 coordinate 575,992,210, forward strand.
AATGTGAGTCTGCATATTTCTCATGCTACTGCCAGCATGGCCTAAATGTGCTATCATGGACTTCAACATCTCTGGACCTGTATCCTCAAGAGCATATCTGGGATGTCACTGGTTAGCAATTCAAAAGAGACTGCCAGTAGCATATCTTGATGATTCTGCCGTGCCCAAGTGAATTCAGCATGGCGGAACTCTACCCATACAACCATTAAAGAGAACCTGTCAGCAGGATTTAGCAATATTAAGTAAAAGCATGGCCATAAGGCTCTGTTATACTGATTAAATTAATTTGGAGAAGTAAAATCTGATTTGCAGTTCTTGTATAATAAACATTTGAACTTTTCTTCTAATAACATTTTGGGGCGAGAGTGACGGTGGCATCTCCTTCTGGTCCTCTGCTTCTACGCTTGCCTCCTGTGCTTCTATGCCAGGTCTCTAATTATTCAGTGACCTGCCTGCTTCTTTAAATTTCATGCTGACACCATCACTGGCGTGCACTACACATGCGTTGTTTGGTTCCACTGCCAGTCTTCAATAAAATGCCGCTAGAAGCAGCGCATGCTTAGATTGAGATCTCTGAATAAAGAAGACGTCAGTGAGCCGAGATCTCAATCTGTGCATGGGCCACCTCCGACACCATTTTATTGAAGACCCTACCCTCAAGTCTTGCCCTGATGCACAGAATTATCTAGTGGAAAACTGAAAACTTTGATTAGACAATAACCATAGATCAGATATCTTCCCCAGAGGTATCAATTTAATCAGCATAACAGCATCATAATGGCCATGCCTTTACTATATATTGCTAAATCCTGCTGACAAGTTTTCCTTAACCTCTTTACGACCAATGACGAGTATACTCGTCATGAAAAGATGTCAGTTCCCGCATCATGACGAGTATACTCGTCATGGCTTTGAACTGTCACTGCTCCTAAACGAACAGTGACAGCTCAAATCTAAAAGCTGTCAGTGACAGCCAAGGGTTAGGGGCAGAGGTGTGGGCACCCCTGTTAACCCCTTCACCCCCCTCCCCCACCGCAATCACTCTTATCTGCGGGCGGGTTTCACCGCAGCCGCCGGCCATGAGCTGATGCTCCAGCTCACACTGTGTCCTGTCCCAGCCCCCTGTGTCCAGCTCCCCCTGTGTCCTGTAGCCCCCCCCCTGTGTCCTGAGCCCCCTGTGTCCTGTCCCCGTCCCCTGTGCAGCCCCTCCTGTGTCCTGTCCCCGTCCCCTGTGCAGCCCCTCCTGTGTGCGGTCCCCGTCCCCTGTGCAGCCCCTCCTGTGTGCGGTCCCCGTCCCCTGTGCAGCCCCTCCTGTGTGCGGTCCCCGTCCCCTGTGCAGCCCCTCCTGTGTGCGGTCCCCCCCCCTGTGTCCAGCTCCCCGTGTCCTGTAGCCCCCCCTCGTGCCCTGAGCCCCCTGTGTCCTGTCCCCGTCCCCTGTGCAGCCCCCCTGTCTCCCGTCCATCCCCCGCCCTCCACCCTGCATTGTTTGGCTGCCGGCGGGCTTGTGCGCCCGCCGACGAAGCTGCAGGGCCCCCTCCTCCTCCTCCTCCTCCCTGCTGGTCCCGGTCCCCAGCCCCCGGTCCCCGGTCCCCAGCCCCACTCACCTATCCCGGCGGGCTGCACGTTCGGTGCACCCGCCCGCACCGTCGGGCCTCTGCAGTGTGGCTCCTCCTCTTCTCAGGGGCTCCTCCTCCTCATCGCTGGGTAAGTATGAATGAATGAAAGAATGAATGAAAGAATGAATGAATGAATGGATGGGTGGATGGATGGGTGGATGGATGGATGGATGGATGGATGGGTGGGTGGATGGATGGATGGGTGGATGGATGTGTGCGTGCGTGGATGTGCTTGTGTGGATGTGTGTGCGTGGTTGTGTGCATGCGTGGATGTCAGCACGTGGATGTGCGTACGTGGATGTGCGTACGTGGATGTGCGTACGTGGATATGCATGTGTGGATGTGTGTGCGTGGTTGTGTGCATGCGTGGATGTGCGTACGTGGATGTGCGTACGTGGATGTGCGTACGTGGATGTGCGTACGTGGATGTGCGTGCGTGGATGTGCGTACGTGGATGTGCGTGTGTGAATGTGCGTGCGTGGAAGTGTGCGTACGTGGATGTGGATGTACGTGGATGTGTGTGTGGATGTACGTGGATGTCAGCATGCGTGCGTGGATGTGTGCATGCGTGGATGTGCGTGCGTGGTTGTGTGCATGCGTGGATGTGCATACGTGGATGTGCGTGCGTGGATGATGGGTGCATAGGTGGATGGATGGGTGCAACAAGGGATCAAGTGTCCTCTTGTTATAGTCTCTGGGATCATAGTCATGGTGCACTGTATAACTGATCATTGTCATACAGTGCACCATAACTCTGACCCCTGAGACTGTAGGAAGAGGACACTTGATCCCTTGCTGCAGTCTCTGGATTGAGCAGAGGCGATCGAGCGTCGTGGGACCTTCGTTGTGGACTACGTCGGAGGCAATCGAGCGTCGTGGGACCTTCGTTGTGGACTACGTCGGATCTTCATAATAAAGATGGAGTCCGAATTTTGTTTGTGTTTTTTTTTCAAATAAAAAGATTTTTCTATGTGTGTATTTTCTGACTATTTACCAGAGATTCCTAATGGCGGGTCTAACATTGGCCCTATATTATGAATCTCGGGCTTAGTGCCAGCTGCCAATAAAAAGCTGGCATTAACCCCTTTATTACCCAGTTCGCCACCGGCACCAGGGCAACTGGAAGAGCATGGGTACAGCGCCAGAAAATGGCGCTTCAATGAATGCGCCATTTTCTGGAGCGGCTGCGGGCTGCAATTCGCAGCATGGGGGGCCCAGAACGCTTGGGCCTTTCCATGCTGAGGATTCCAGCCCCCAGCTGCCTAGTTGTACCTGGCTGGGCCAAAAATATGGCGGAGCCCTACGTCATTTTTTTTTCTAGAATTAGTTCTAGAAATAAAAAAAAATGGGCTTTGCTGTATTTTTGGTTGCAGCCAGGTACAACGAGGCAGCTGGGGGTTGCTGGCAGTCTGTAGCTGCCAAGTTGTACCTGGCTGGACCAAAAATATGGCGGAGCCCTACGTCATTTTTTTTTCTAGAATTAGTTCTAGAAATAAAAAAAAATGGGCTTTGCTGTATTTTTGGTTGCAGCCAGGTACAACGAGGCAGCTGGGGGTTGCTGGCAGTCTGTAGCTGCCAAGTTGTACCTGGCTGGACCAAAAATATGGCGGAGCCCTACGTCATTTTTTTTTCTAGAATTAGTTCTAGAAATAAAAAAAAATGGGCTTCGCTGTATTTTTGGTTGCAGCCAGGTACAGCGAGGCAGCTGGGGGTTGCTGGCAGTCTGTAGCTGCCAAGTTGTACCTGGCTGGACCAAAAATATGGCGGAGCCCTACGTCATTTTTTTTTCTAGAATTAGTTCTAGAAATAAAATAAAGCCTTCGCTGTATTTGTAGCCAGCCATGTACAACTTGGTAGCTGGCTGACTGGAATCCTCAGCGTGGAGAGACTCAAATGTTGTGGGTCCCCCACGCTGCAAATTTCAACCCACAGCCACCCAAGAAAATAGCGCATTCATTAGAGGCGGCATTTTCTGGTGCTGTACCCCAACTCTACCAGTTGCCCTTGTGCTGGTGGCACACGGGTTCTCCATATGCGACATAGTGTCCGCTAACAATTTCAATAGAAAATTAGCTCCAATTGTTAGCGGAAACCATGTCGGGTATGGAGAGCCCCTCCCTGTGTGCCTGAACATTGGAGCTCCCCCACAAGTGACCCCATTTTGGAAACTAGACCCCCGAAGGAACGTATCTAGATGCATAGTGAGTACTTTGAACTCCCAGATGCTTCACAAATTCATCCATAAAAATGAAAAAGCACGTTTTTTTCCACAAAAAGTTTCTTTTTTCATTTTTACGGATCAATTTGTGAAGCACCTGGGGGTTCAAAGTGCTCACTATGCATCTAGATACGTTCCTTGGGTGGTCTAGTTTCCAAAATGGGGTCACTTGTGGGGGAGCTCCAATGTTTAGGCACATAGGGGCTCTTCATATCCTACAAGGTGTCCGCTAACAATTCCAATTGTTAGCGGACACCATGTCGCGTATGGAGAGCCCCTGTGTGTCTCCACATTGGAGCTCCCCCACAAGTGACCCCATTTTGGAAACTAGACCCCCAAAGGATTATATCTAGATGCATAGTGAGCACTTTGAACCCCCAGATGCTTCACAAATTGATCCGTAATAATGAAAAAAGAAATTATTTGTGGGAAAAAAGTGCTTTTTCATTTTTACGGATGAATTTCTGAAGCACCTGGGGGTTCAAAGTGCTCACTATGCATCTAGATACGTTCCTTTGGGGGTCTAGTTTCCAAAATGGGGTCACTTGTGGGGGAGCTCCAATGTTTAGGCACATAGGGGCTCTTCATATCCTACAAGGTGTCCGCTAACAATTCCAATTGTTAGCGGACACCATGTCGCGTATGGAGAGCCCCTGTGTGTCTCCAAATTGGAGCTCCCCCACAAGTGAACCCATTTTGGAAACTAGACCCCCAAAGGATTATATCTAGATGCATAGTGAGCACTTTGAACCCCCAGATGCTTCACAAATTGATCCGTAATAATGAAAAAAGAAATTATTTGTGGAAAAAAAGTGCTTTTTCATTTTTACGGATGAATTTCTGAAGTACCTGGGGGTTCAAAGTGCTCACTATGCATCTAGATACGTTCCTTTGGGGTCTAGTTTCCAAAATGGGGTCACTTGTGGGAGAGCTCCAATGTGGAGACACATGGGGACCCTCCAAACGCGACATGGTGTCCGCTAACAAATTGAGCTCATTTTCCATTCAAATTGTTAGCGGACACCATGTCGCGTTTGGAGGGTCCCCGTGTGTCTCCACATTGGAGCTCCCCCACAAGTGACCCCATTTTGGAAACTAGACCCCCTAAGGAACGTATCTAGATGCATAGTGAGCACTTTGAACCCCCATATGCTTCAGAAATTCATCCGTAAAAATGAAAAAGCACTTTTTTTTCCCACAAAAAATTTATTTTTTCATTATTATGGATCAATTTGTGAAGCATCTGGGGGTTCAAAGTACTCACTATGCATCTAGATATGTTCCTTTGGGGGTCTAGTTTCCAAAATGGGGTCACTTGTGGGGGAGCTCCAATGCGGAGACACACAGGGGCTCTCCATACGCGACATGGTGTCAGCTAACAATTTGAGCTCATTTTCCATTCAAATTGTTAGCGGACACCATGTCGCGTTTGGAGGGCCCCGGTGTGTCTCCACATTGGAGTTCCCCCACAGGTGACCCCATTTCGGAAACTAGACCCCCTAAGGAACATATCTAGATGCATAGTGAGCACTTTGAACCCCCAGATGCTTCACAAATTCATCAATAAAAATGAAAAAGCACTTTTTTTTTCCACACAAATTTTCTTTTTTCATTTTTACAGATCAATTTGTGAAGCACCTGGGGGTAGAAAGTGCTCACTATGCATCTAGATATGTTCCTTTGGGGGTGTAGTTTCCAAAATGGGGTCACTGGTGGGGGAGCTCCAATGTGGAGACACACGGGGACCCTCCAAACGCGACATGGTGTCCGCTAACAATTTGAATGGAAAATGAGCTCAAATTGTTAGCGGACACCATGTCGCGTTTGGAGGGTCCCTGTGTGTCTCCACATTGGAGCTCCCCCACAAGTGACCCTATTTTGGAAACTAGACCCCCAAAGGAACATATCTAGGTACATAGTGAGCACTTTGAACCCCCAGATGCTTCACAAATTGATCCGTAATAATGAAAAAATAATTTTTTAGTGGAAAAAAAAGTGCTTTTTCATTTTTACGGATGAATTTCTGAAGCATATGGGGGTTCAAAGTGCTCACTATGCATCTAGATACGTTCCTTCGGGGGTCTAGTTTCCAAAATGGGGTCACTTGTGGGGGAGCTCCAATGTGGAGATACACAGGGACCCTCCAAACGCGACATGGTGTCCGCTAACAATTTGAGCTCATTTTCCATTCAAATTGTTAGCGGACACCATGTCGCGTATGGAGGGTCCCTGTGTGTCTCCACATTGGAGCTCCCCCACAAATGACCCCATTTTGGAAACTAGACCCCCTAAGGAAGGTATCTAGATGCATAGTGAGCACTTTGAACCCCCAGATGCTTCACAAATTCATTCATAAAAATTAAAAAAACACTTTTTTTTCACAAAAAAATTCTTTTTGCCTACATTTTTTCAGTTTCACATGGGCAAAGGGATAAAATACATCCCAAAGTTTGTTGGGCAATTTCTCCTGAGTACACCGATACCTTATATGTGGTCATAAACCACTGTTTGGGCGCACGGCAGGGCTCAGAAGTGAAGGAGCGCCATTTCACTTTTTGAACGGAAAATTGGCTCTAAAATTCAAATTGCGCTCCTTCCCTTCTGAGCCCTGCCGTGCGCCCAAACAGTGGTTTATGACCACATATGAGGCATCGGTGTACTCAGGAGAAATTGCCCAACAAATTTTAGGATGCATTTTATCCTGTTGCCCATGTGAAAATGAAAAAATTGAGGCTAAAAGAACATTTTTGTTACAAAAATTAAAATGTCCATTTTTTCCTTCAACATTATTTTAGTTCCTGTGAAGCACCTGAAGGGTTAATAATCTTCTTCAATATAGTTTTGAGTAGCTTGAGGGGTGCAGTTTTTGGAATGGTGTCACTTTTGGGTGTTTTCTGTCATGTACACCCCTCAAAGGGACTTCAAATGTGATGTGGTCACTAAAAAATTGGTTTTGTAAATTTTGCTGGAAAAATGAATAATTGCTGATGAACTTTGAACCCTTATAACGTCCTAACAAATTTTTTTTTTTCTTCCAAAATTGTGCTGATGTGAAGTAGACATGTGGGACATGTTATTTATTAACTATTTTGTGGCACATAACTCTCTGGTTTAGCAGAATAAAAATTAAAAATTTGAAAATTGCTAAATTTTCAAAATTTTTGCCAAATTTTTTTATTTTTTTCACAAATAAACGCAAAAATTATCGACCTAAATTTAATACTAACATGAAGCCCAATATGTCACGAAAAAACAATCTCAGAATCGCTAGGATCCGTTGAAGCGTTCCAGAGATATTACCTCATAAAGAGAGAGTGGTCAGAATTACAAAAAATGGTCCGGTCATTAAGCTGCAAAGTGACTCGGTCCTTAAGGGGTTAATAATTTCATTAAAGGCATTACAAGGTGTGTAATAGATGTTTTTCTGCATATGGAGCTCATACTTGATACTAAAATAGATTGAGAAGTTTGAAAACAATTTTTTTTTCATCATTTGCATATCATTAACATGTCTGTCAATCCTGTGATTTTTATAATTCCAGGACTTTTCCTTCTTAGTGTTGAAATGTCAATGTTTCTATTTCACAAAGATCAGATCTTGTTTCCTATTTTAGTAATAAATCTCTGTAAGGCTTTGTTCCCATGATCAGGATACACTGCATTCTGGATGCAGCGTATGTTCTCCTGCAGAGGCGCTAGTGTTCTCTGAGGTAGAACGCGCTGTTCGTGCCCACTAACAGACTTCTGGGCACAGCAGATTTTTCACTGTGTACTCCCACTGAGGTAACTTCAGCTGCACCCCAAGCAATGTGGTGTACTTAATTATATGTACTAAATGTGTGAGCGGGAATCTATATGTAGGTGAGACGGGGTAAGGGTATGTGCACATCTGACGTTTTGTGGGCTGGTTTTGACCGGTTTCCGTCGGCAGTTCCCGCTGAGTTTTATGTTAATTTATGTTAATCCTACCCACCGGTAGGATTAACATGCTAGTCAATTGAGTTTAGAAAACGCTGTGTACATTACAACGTTTTTTGTCTGGTCGTTTTCAGTTTATTCACCGGTTTCCGACCGGTTGTCAAAGATAGAGCAAGCGACTTCTTTTCAGCGTTTTTCAAGCGGGTCTAGCTGAACAAGTGCAGCAAAGACCAGTCTGAAAAACGCTAAGGAACACGCCGGGGAAATCGCCAAGAACACGCTGTACAACCGCTAGTAACCCGATCGCAAATCGTTAGCAAAACGCTAACAAAACCAGGGACACTAGCGAGTGCAGAAAACTCAGTTCTGCTAATCTCCACCGGTTCCCGGTCGTTCTGCAAAGATGCAGAAACGACTGATGTGCACATACCCTAACAGCTAAGAACTAGGATGAACTCTCATCACCATACAATGAAGGAAAGAAGGACAGATTTACCTGTGCCTAGGCATTTCTGTAGACCTGATCACACAATATTGGATATGAAAATACTAGTTCTAAAAGGCAACTTCAGATCACAGCGAGACAGAAGAGTGTGAGAATATAAACTGATGATGACCTTTGACACACTTAAAGCAGGAATGAATGTCTCACATGGATTTATGGCTTTCTACATTCACTGAGGAATTTTCAGGTCTCGACCAACCACTATTCATAGAACAATAAAGCAATCTATGCCTCTTATCTCGGAACTTTGATCTTACCTCCCCAGCTCCTCTCCCCCTCCCAAAACTGACTACTATTTTCTGCTTTACATCACCTGTTGTATTTACTGCATCATCGTACCCTGCTTATGTGTGTGGCGCCCCTATGTCTAGGCGACCCAGGGAGGTATTACACCTTGTAAAATGTATGTGGTATCTGTGTAGTTGGGGGTTTGGGGTTAACTTATGGAGTCTCAATTCACACACAACACTAGGCCACCTCAGAATAAGGGACTGATTATTCAGTAGGTCCAAAAGGGGGTGGAACCTAGGTTAGTGCAGAAAGACGTGAGTGAAAGTTAGTTAGTTAGTTAGTGCTGGGAAGGCAGCCAGATAGGACGTGCCTGGCAGGCTGCTGACAGGAGGGCACCTCTCTCTAAGAGGGGGACCTAGAACAGTAGGGGACGGACCAGCACCGGTTGGAGCCGGCTGGTAACGTCTGGGGAACACCGGCAACACGAAAGCCAAGGCGGTCAGCGGTTTATCCCTGGCCGCAAACCGACGAGCCATGGGCCCTTAATAACTGGGTAGCTGTAGGCACCACAAGAAGGTACCTTGCCCCTAAGTACCAGAACAGGTCCATGACACTATAAGTAACGGGCCGAATTCCGGTGGAAGGAGAAGACCTAGGTATCTCCTGTCGTACCGGTAAGGAATAAACCTTACCTATTAGTAACAGACCAAGGAACTGGCTGGAGAGCTCTGCAAGGGTGGTTAAAGAGAGCGGAGAGAGCAGAGTGAAGGAGCTGGTCGCTGGGATAAAGCCAGGCCCACCACCAGGGAGCACTGACCCAGCTGTGCTGCACCCTTGGGAGAGGGTCGAAGGCCAGTGGAGGAAACAGGGAATTAAGGAAGGGAACAGACCTGGTTTCCCTTTAGTTCACACGGACACCGGAGTCTGTCACTGCAAGGCATTCAGTGCAGCAGTAAAAGCCCGGAAGGACCAGGAGGACCAAAAACCCCTGAGGTAAATAGAAAGAGACACTCAAACTGACCAAACACAGGACCAGGGGCCAAAGGAGGAATAGGGACCCTGCAGAAGGACCTCATTGTCAGTGATAGAGTAAAGCCCTGAGAGGGAGAAGGAGCGGCGAGTTCAGTTACATGCAGGACTTACCCCAACTCACAGTACACGGCGACAGAGGAGGTCTCACAACTCTCCAAGTTGAAAGTCCCAAATTGCATCGGGGACCAGGTTACTTCTCTGTACTGTACCTGTTACCCGTCATCAGTAAAAGGTACTGAAACAAAGACTGTGTGTGTGCCTGCTTACCCGTCACAACCCACAGCGTTAACCACAGAGACGCTACTACGACTCCCCTCATCCATCCCCGCTGCCCTCAGGTAAAGCTCCACCTGAGGGGAGCTGTACTACACTGAGCTGCACCTCCATCACCTCAGCGGCCGGCCGTATCGCTGGTACCATTACCAGGTACCACAGGTGGCGTCACGTAACCAATCCCCTTCACCACCATCATCCCCACCTTCCCCGCCATTGAGGGTCCAGGGCACAGGACCGGGGACCGACCAGCCGTGATCCCCCTTCCAAATTGCCATCAGCCCCGATACCCGAGTATCCCCTACCCTGTCGACGGCCTCAACCTTATATATGTGTCTTCAGAATTTGTGTCATTATTAGCCTGATGAAGAGGCCATAGAGTCTTGAAAGCTTGCTTTGCTTTTTCTTACCATATTTTCAGTTAGCCATTTAAAGGTATCAACCACTGAGGACTCTCGGATTCCAATATTTTTCTTTCTCCCATTGAGAAAACTTGAGCATAAATTCACATTCTGCGACTCGTGAAGCCATGCCACATGTAAGTTTACACTGTGGAGAAAAGAAACACAGTCGGCATGGGGTTTCTATAAATTCATCCACTGTGCTTGTACTGTACAACACAGCGTTTTGGACACAGTGAAAACACACGAAATGCTGATAACGCTAATTGTGTGCTGTCACCCTAATAGTAAAGGCTGTGGAATTGACATGAAGGACACAGCAGTGCTTCCATAGGTTGGCATGTTAACTATCTGAGCAGTCTTAAAAAGTGTTAACTATTGGAATAGTTACACCAGCACCTAGACTTTAAAATGTGAAGTATTTCAGGCATTACATGAAGGCAATTAGGTCACTTGACCTACTTACATAACTATTCCCGTTACAATGTTAATCATCCAAGAGTGGTAAATATGCAAATGCCAGCTGGTGTTTCTGAAAATAATTCATTGTGCCCATCAGTGCTATGTTCTTTAAACAGCTTCCTGGAACAAGTTAATAATTACTACAGTATTTATTGTACTTACCATGTAGGTAAATATGTTCACTTGAAATAAAAGAAGTTTCATTACTATGACGGAAATACACCGCCTGCAGACCAGAAAGCAGCACTAGTGGCCACAGAGGCAAGGATGTTTTAAGAGAATTGTACATTGTTTGAAATGCAAAATATCAAAATATAACATTTTACAATTTTATATTGATCTCTCTTCATTTTATAGGGGGCATTATCTTGAAGAAACATCTTAGTGGACAACACCGCGTTAGCCGACAAAGATGGAGTAAATTTGTAATTCTGTATTGCATTGAAAAGACTAGGTAAAAATTGGTGATATATTTATCCAAAAAAATGCGAGGATGATCCTTGTCTGTTTTATATTATCTAGTGGAAAATGTCCTCTGTAGCCCTGTAAGCCTCAACTAGACCTTTCGCATCCCAGACCATCCACTCATCACAGGGCATGCATGGCATTCTCTACTGTATCATGTTCTTGCAGAACACATTCAGCAGACTATGTTTCCTAATTCAACCTGCCATGTAAGGATGCATTATAAGGCAAGCAATTTCTTAACTGTAATGCAGGTAACTCCTAGGTTGATTTGCACTAAAGTAGGTGGTTCACACATGTTTATTTTAATATTAAAGATAATATGTCAGTAGGATAAACCCTCCTAAGCCATCTACATGGGCATGAAGGTTATAGGGAGCTGAATAAAATTATAGTGGTATCATGATATGATAGTCCGCAGTGTCTACCTGGCGGCTGCGTTTTGCTGTGCCCCTTTGTAAAGGTAAATGTTAAGCAGGTGTGGGAATGGGAAACAAGATAGTGGTTAAAAGGGCGAGGCAAACTGGGTGACTAATCTGGCCCTGGACTGGATTCCCTGGCTATCCCCGTAGCCAGAGACACCTCTGATGGTGAGGAGGTCTGGGTCCTCAACCTTTCCATGCTCCTCACCAGCCCTATGCAACAACTCCTCACTTCCACCCACTATGGATCAGGAAAGCAGCAACTTCTGACATGCAAAGTAGGCAGCAAGAAGCTTCTCTGCTCACAGGTTAAGGTAGAGTGAATTCTATTATCGACATCGCTTGGTGGAAGAGGAGGCTATTTAAAGGCCAGAGACATGGTCATCTGACAACCTACAACTCCCTATCTGCACACAGCAGATAGGGAAATGAACACTGAATGTGTCAAAGGAAATTTAACTCCAGAAACTCCAGAGAGTTTTACATGTATACGGCAGCAGTCAACACATGACACCCTTGTAGTGGAAGTCAGCTCTCAAACTGAAAGTGGCTTAGAGAAGGTGCTGCGCTGCCTCCCACTGATCAACTGTACTAGCATCTTCTAGATGTTAGTGCGAATGAAGCCCTAACCACTGGCACTTCTGGGTCAGGGCGATGTCAGCAGCATGATCAGCTCACTCTACGCTACTGCAGAGTTTCATCTCAGACCTGGGACAAGCCTATAATGATAAAATTAAGCCCTGTAGCATGCCAATCCTAACAGCATGTCAGGATTTAACTTTGCTTGCTGGTTGCAGCAGTCATCACATTGCCACTCCACTTATGTATGATTTTTATACTTACAGTCATTTGACAGCTTTTCTTCCTGCTTCTTTGTTTTTCAAGGAACATTGAGAGACTTAGGAAGAGCAGTTCGTCAGCACGTGACTGTAGGTAGCATATGAATGATTGGTCACATGACTAGTGATGGGCGAACCCACTGGTGTTCGAGTTTGGCGTACCAGCCTGGACGTTTTTACAGTTCGATTTCGGGACCGAACGAGCTTTATCAGCGCTGTCTGTATCAAAATAAGTGGGACTGCATGCCATGTTTTTATTTTTTATCTCAATGTGTTTATCTCTGCATTTCCTGGCCAAAAAACATCAAAACTTTGACATGGTTTTTGCCGTGAGTTTGATACATTTTTTAGTGCAAGCTTGGCATTAAATCTTCCTTCAAAGTTTAATAAAATCGGTAATTAAAAGTGATGTGTAATGGCCACTCTCTCCAGATCTCACTACAGAGCTGTGTGTGACTATAAGGGCATAGACATACTATGCGATATGTATGCGAGATACTCACGAGTCTCGCATAACTCTCTGCATGAAAGCGTGGAGCTGCATAGAAATACAAGTAGCTGACGCGCTCCTCTCCAGAGAGACAGCAGCTGTTCTGGGTGAGTCATGTGAGACTCATGCAGTACCTCGCATGCATCTAGCATAGTGCGTCTCTGCCCTAAGGGCTCGGACACACTCTCCTAGTTACATCCGAGTTTGACGGACGAGACTCGGAACAGGCTGGAGCAGTGACCCTGAACGGCTTTCACCTCTCTGGACGGGGAAGGACAGCTGCTTGTGTTTCTGTGCAACATCGCGTTCCCCGTCCAGAGAGAGAGCCCGTTCAGGGTCACTGCTCCAGCCTGTTCCGAGTCTCGTCCGTCAAACTCGGATGAGTGTGTCCGAGCCCTTAGGCTGGAAAAACATTGGCGTAAGGCTCGCGCGAGAGTAATGCGTGAAAAAATTTAATTGCACTCGGATCTGTATCTTTAAATGATACAGGTCACATCAATGCGATTTTCTCGCATTACACTCGCATTGCAATGGAAATGCGATCCCTGTCAGGTCGTGTCGTTGTCGGGATCACTGGAATGTCGCTAGGTGTAATGGGGACTTTAGACCGTGTTCACACCACCGAAAGACTGAATCACAGAAAAACAGTATAACAACGTCTAAAAATACTCTGCTATAAAAAATAAAAGTAAAAAGCAAGTGCCAGTGAGAACAGTGTTAATAACAGGGTACTTAGTTAATACGTTATTTTGCAAAAAATGTATACGAAACCGTTCTACCACCGTCAAGGTGACCCATATTATATTTTTTTTGCCAGGAGATGCAGATGAACACATTGAACACAATTCATTCAGTGTTGTGTGAAAAATTGCATTAAGAAACGCATCAACATTAGTGAGGTGTTATAGTAGTGTATTATAATGGTACATAAATGCCCAATAAAGAAAGACCCCACAAATCTACGTACTGAAAAAGAGGAGAGGGCAGCCAGTCAGTAATGTAGTTCAAGTGAATCCAGTGATGTATAACTAACAGCACTAAAGGCAGAAAAATGCTTCAATAGAACCACCACCTCAAAAAACAGTCCTAGCAAAATGACAAGCGCTTACCCATAATGTTAGTAAGGTGCTTGTGCATTCCCAGCGAGAGGTCCTTACATGTTTCGCAGCATGGCTTCCTCAGCTGTAACCTTATAGTACACTACTATAAGACCTCACTACTGTAGGATTGTTTTAGCTGTCCAATTATAATATACTTAGGGTGCACGATTTACCTGTACCTTATGGGATTTTTCAGTTTGTTGTCATCCACCTATAATTATACACCTATTGTTTATGAATTGTGTGTATATTTCCACACCATATTTATATATTCTTTGGATAATAATAATAAATCTTTATTTATATAGCGCCAACATATTCCGCAGCGCCTTACAATACAGTGGTTTGTTAATGAGTGGTCATAGGTAACAATATGCAATACAGTAAGTAATTAAACTAGAGAATCAATGTAAAAAAAATCCAATATACTAAGCAGAAAATCAATGTAAAAGTACAATACAATAATTAAAGCAAAAATAAAGGTGACCCTGCTCAAAAGAGCTTACAATCTGCAACGGGATTGGGGTTACACAAAGTACCGGATTTATTACAGTGATGGTCCAGGCATCTTGAGGAAGAGGGGGATAGAATTAAAGCTACATGACTGGACACCAGACAATCTGTGTAGAGCTTTTGGGTTTGGTGGAGTTTGAAGAAGAGGTTATGTCCGGAAAGATGGTACTGTGTATAGCCCATTCACTAAGGACTTCTATTAGGGAGCATGATAGGCCGCCTTAAAAAGATGTGTTTTTAGGGTGGAGGCACACTGGCGCAAAACTCGCGCGAGTGCAATGCGTGAAAAAATCGCATTGCACTCGGACCTGTATCTTTAAATGATACAGGTCACACCAATGCGAGTTTCACACATTACACTCGCTTTGCGAGGGCAATGCGAGTGCAATCGCACCCACACAGCACACGGTGCGATACTCGCACCATGTGCTGTTAAATTCTAGTTACCAGTTTCCCGGTACAGTAAGTAATTATCTTGCACCGCTGTATCAGCGGTGCAAGATGATTATGATAAACCCAGCTGCTGGGCACCTCTTTTTAATTTAGGGGTTTAAACTGCATATGCAGCATCTGTGCGGCATATGAGCACAGATGCTGCATATGCGGCAATGTTTCCCGGTCCTAAGTGGTTAATATGTGGCAATTAACTTGTCACCATGTCTCTAGGGATTGCCCCCCTCCCTAGAGACATGGTGCTAATAATCATTCGTGGTTCAGGGGTTAAATTGCTCCTTTACTAAACAGCCGGCATTTGTCGGCTTTCAGTATTGTGCTCTGACAGCCAGGACCCACCAGCTGTCAGAGCACAATACTGAAAGCCGACAAATGCCGGCTGTTTAGTAAAGGAGCAATTTAACCCCTGAACCACCAATGATTATTAGCACCATGTCTCTAGGGAGGGGGGCAATCCCTAGAGACATGGTGACAAGTTAATTGTCACATATTAACCATTTATGACCGGGGTTATTTAGCGCATATGCAGCATCTGTGCTCATATGCCGCACAGATACTGCATATTCAATTTAACCCCTCAAAATATACAAAAGTGCCCATGAGCTGTGTGCTCAGTAATCATCTGGCACTGCTGACACAGCGGTGCAAGATGATTACTTACTGTACCGGCAAAGCGGGAAATTTAAACTCTGTGGCTTTGACAGCCACAGAGTTATAATTTCCCGACAAATGCTGCCCGTGGTCCTTCAGGACCGTGGACAGCATCACAATCACAATCACGCACCACACACGCACTCACACCTAACAATCACAGCACACTAACATAGATACAGCCAGCCACACTCACCATACGCACCATACTCGCACCATACACACCCACAAACACGCACAGCATTCGCATCACTGTCATGCATCAAAAACGCAGTGTTTTTGATGCATGATAGTGTGCCTCCACCCTTAGGGAGCGTCTGAAGCCATGCAAGTTGTGGATAGCCCTGGGGTAGAGCATTCCAGAGAATTGGTGCAGCTCGGGAGATGTCTTGAAGCTGGGAGTGGGAGGATCGGATTAGTGCAGATGGATGCAGTAACATTAACAAAAGTTATGTTTTATTGCACTTATGGTGTGTTGTAATTACTTATGCACTAAATATGGGCTATAACTCTCTCAAACCTTCACGGTTTTGTTTGAATTTAATATTTTGGAGATGGCCTCAAATAATTATCCATAAAAGGTCTAACTTTGTTTCTGTGTTCTATTAGAGCCCTATGTAACCCACCACACCACTGATTGGCAGCTTTCTGTGTACATTGTGCATAGGCAGAAAGATGTTAATCAGCGGTGCGTTTGTGGTTGATCTACATGACAACAGTCGAAGTAGGTCTATAGTGATACTCTCCTGCAGATAAAACATTGCTTTTATAAATGTTACACTAAGCAGCCCTGTAAGTGACACATTTCTGGAATCAGGGTCTATGCCCCTACATTACAATACATAATACTTGTTTTTTATGACCACAAAAGCAAAATCATAACATAGATGTTTTGTGTGATGGCAACACTATTCCTGAATTGGGCAGTACCATCCAAACAGGAGGCACATGGGTTAGATAAGTGTCATTTACACTGTGCTATCTTTTACAAGTTGTAAAGTCGTGTAGATAATTACGGTATATGTCGTTTGTGCAGGTGAACCATCTCAGGCTACAATGTGTTCATTTTCCTAATCCACAATCAGATCATTCACAGTTTATACAAATGTCATTTTATTACAAAAGACCACATGCTGCTATAAATGTAATCAAAGATTTATCATTTTTCTTTTATTATTAACCAGATGTATTTGTAAATGTTGGCACATCCATTGAAGAATCTCAGTTTCCAGACATAAAACGCATGATTGATTTATTCAACAAGACGGCAGCCTAGGAATCAAGAACCAATTTCTGTTTATGCAATATGTCAGAAGCCAATAATAACAGCTGAGGTGCTTGATCAGCCCAACACATAGGAATTGGAGCATAGCCACAATTAACAAATGTTACAAAGGCCCTGATCTCATCTATGGGCAAAACCTCATCATCTATTCATAACATTCCACAAAAAGATGTGTGTCACCATTTAGGATGCCAAAGTTTCCATAGCAATTAGTACACATTCACACATAAGACACTGCAGGATTACATGTTTTGCCATTACATGTAGTTAGAGACTTTATATGATGTGTTACTTAACTCAATTATCATCATATTATTGATGATACATATTACTGTGTGATCACTGCGACTGCAAACCTATTGATTACTTAGGGCCGCTTCACACTGCGGCATGATCCGGTCCGGTTCTGTCCGGGAGGACCCAGACAGCTGTCTGGGTCCTCCCGGACAGAACCGGACCGGATCATGCCGCAGTGTGAAGCGGCCCTTAGCTTGCTGGGAAAAGTTCTAGTAGTTACTGTTACACCCGAGGGGCGTGGAGATGTTAAGTGGACTCACAGGACCACTGGTGGAGCAGTGGTAGCTGAATACTCGATACTCAACAGACAGGAGAGTGACTTTATTAAAACCAAGGATATTTATAAAGGAAGATTTAACATAAGGAGAGTGTGTCTGAGAGGAGGACCCTTTGTATCGCAACATCGAACTCTTGTAGCGGAGCACCGACAAGGTAACCCCTGTATAGGGATTCATGTGGTACAGCAAAAGCAGGTCTAAATGCCACAAATCCTTAACCAGAGGGGCGACCCGTACAGATCAGACAGTAGAGATCTCCTACTAATCCCCTAAGGGAAAAGAAAAAAACGATTCTAAAGTCCACAAATTATGTCAACATAGTGCAAAATTTATTAATAAATAAGTGCAGTACATCGGGTGGGGGGTAACGTGATATTCCCGTAGCACAGTAGATAAACAGGTTTACATGAGGATTTTTTGTATAAAAATTACATATACATACACATACCAGGCTAACAGATCATATTATATAACTCTATAGGTAATGTGCAATCCGACAGCCTTATTGTGATTTGCCCACCTGTGATACTAGTTGGTTCCAGATATTGCACTATATCCCATACAGCCAAAAAAACGGGCTAAAAACCATATCTATATCTATATCTCATGAACATGGCTACAGTAAAAGATCTATTAAAAAAGCGTACAATAGAGCCAAACATTCTACACGCGATCAACTGTTATATTCAAACTAGATGGTGGCCCGATTCTAAAGAATCGGGTAGTCTAGAATCCATATATAGTTTATTTACTATTAGGGGAGTGCGGTGAAATGAATTGTGTGTATACGGTGGCTCAGTGGTTAGCACTGTATATGGTGGCTCAGTGGTTACCACTGTATATGGTGGCTCAGTGGTTAGCACTGTATATGGTGGCTCAGTGGTTAGCACTGTATGTTGGCTCAGTGGTTAGCACTGTATATGGTGGCTCAGTGGTTAGCACTGTATATGGTGGCTCAGTGGTTAGCACTGTATGGTGGCTCAGTGGTTAGCACTGTATATGGTGGCTCAGTGGTTAGCACTGTATATGGTGGCTCAGTGGTTAGCACTGTATATGGTGGCTCAGTGGTTAGCACTGTATGGTGGCTCAGTGGTTAGCACTGTATATGATGGCTCAGTGGTTAGCACTGTATATGGTAGCTCAGTGGTTAGCACTGTACATGGTGGCTCAGTGGTTAGCACTGTATATGGTGGCTCAGTGGTTAGCACTGTATATGGTGGCTCAGTGGTAGCACTGTATATGGTGGCTCAGTGGTTAGCACTGTATGGTGGCTCAGTAGTTAGCACTGTATATGGTGTCTCAGTGGTTAGCACTGTATATGGTGGCTCAGTGGTAGCACTGTATATGGTGGCTCAGTGGTTAGCGCAGAAAGGAGGCTCAGTGGTAAGTGCAGGATGGAGGTTCAGTGGTGAGCGCAGGATGGAGGCAGAGTGGTCAGCACAGGAAGGAGGCAGAGTGGTGAGCGCAGGATGGAGGCTCAGTGGTCAGTGCAGGATGGAGGCTCAGTGGTCAGCGCAGGATGGAGGCTGAGTGGTCAGCGCAGGATGGAGGCTGAGTGGTTAGCGCAGGATGGAGGCTGAGTGGTCAGCGCAGGATGGAGGCTGAGTGGTCAGCGCAGGATGGAGGCTGAGTGGTCAGCGCAGGATGGAGGCTGAGTGGTTAGCGCAGGATGGAGGCTGAGTGGTCAGCGCAGGATGGAGGCTGAGTGGTCAGCGCAGGATGGAGGCTGAGTGGTCAGCGCAGGATGGAGGCTGAGTGGTCAGAACAGGATGGAGTGGTCAGCGCAGTATGGAGGCTGAGTGGTCAGCACAGGATGGAGGCTCAGTAGTGAGCACAGGATGGAGGCTCAGTGGTCAGCACAGGATGGAGGCTCAGTGGTCAGCACAGGAGTGAGTGGTCAGCACAGGAGTGAGTGGTCAGCACAGGAGTGGTCAGCACAGGATGGAGGCTGAGTGGTCAGCACAGGATGGAGGCTGAGTGGTCAGCATAGGATGGAGGCTGAGTGGTCATCGCAGGATGGAGGCTCAGTGGTCAACGCAGGATGGAGGCAGAGTGGTCATTGCAGGATGGAGGCAGAGTGGTTATCGCAGGATGGAGGCAGAGTGGTTATCGCAGGATGGAGGCAGAGTGGTCATCACAGGATGGAGGCAGAGTGGTCATCGCAGGATGGAGGCAGAGTGGTCAGCACTGGATGGAGGCTCAGTGGTCAGCAGAGGATGGAGGCTCAGTGGTCAGCGCAGGAAGGAGGCTGAGTGGTCATCACAGGAAGGAGGCTCAGTGGTGAGCGCAGGAAGGAGGCAGAGTGGTCAGCGCAGGATGGAGACAGAGTGGTCAGCGCAGGATGGAGGCAGAGTGGTCATCACAGGAAGGAGGCAGAGTGGTCAGCGCAGGAAGGAGGCAGAGTGGTCAGCGCAGGATGGAGGCAGATGGTCAGCGCAGGATGGAGGCAGAGTGGTCAGCGCCGGATGGAGGCAGAGTGGTCAGCGCAAGATGGAGGCAGAATGGTCGGCACAGGACAGAGGGTGAGTGGTCAGCCAAGGACGGAGGGTCGGTGGTGAGCGCAGGACGGAGGGTCAGTGGTGAGGCCAGGACGGAGGGTTGGTAGTCAGGGCAGGACGGTGGCTCTGTGGTCAGCAGAGGACGGAGGCTCAGTGGTCAGCGCAGGACGGAGGGTCGGTGGTCAGGCGAGGACGGCGGCTCTGTAGTCAGCAGAGGACGGAGGCTCAGTGGTCAGCGCAGGACGGAGGCTCGGTGGTGAGTCTAGGACGGCGGGTCTGTGGTCAGCAGAGGACGAAGGCTCGGTGGTCAGCGCAGGACGGAGGCTCGGTGGTCAGCGCAGGACGGAGGCTCGTTGGTCAGCGCAGGACGGAGGCTCGGTGGTCAGGCCAGGACGGAGGCTCAGTGGTCAGGCCAGGATGGAGGCTCGGTGGTCAGCGCAGGCGAGGTGGGCGGAGCCAGGCGGGAGCCCCGCGAGGTGGGCGGAGCCAGGGGGAGCCCCGAGAGATAGGCGGAGCTTGACGGGAGCCCCGGGGAGGTGGGCGGAGCTTAGCGGGCGCCCCGGGAGGTGGGCGGAGCCTGTCGCGAGGCCCGCAAGGTGGGCGGAGCCAGGGGAGTCACGAGAGGTAGGCGGAGCTTGACAGGAGCCCCGGGGAGGTGGGCGGAGCTTAGCGGGAGCCCCGGGGGTGGGCGGAGCCTGTCGCGAGCCTCGCGAGGTGGGCGGAGCCTGTCGCGAGCCCCGCGAGGTGGGCGGAGCCTGTCGCAAGGTGGGCAGAGGCCGCTGGAGCGGTGAGTGCAGAGGCGTTTGGAGCGGTGAGTGCAGAGGCGGCTGGAGCGGTGAGTACAGAGGCCGCTGGGACATACAGGAACGTTCCTGGCCGGAACGTTTCTCCGCGGGTCCCTGTAGCCGGGGGCAGCCCGGCTACAGTGCACTTGGTGACGTCACCACCATGGGTCCGGAGGCCGTCACGGAAGTAGCCTTCGGCTTTTCCAGAAGTGGCCTTCGGCTTTTATATATTAGATATGGGTCACAAAGCATCAAACCCCATACGATTTATCACTGAATATAACTATGCGTTTGGCAAAATAAGAAAAACATTTCTACTAGCTGAGTCACGTTGGTGGACTTGGCAGCCTGTAGATTGGACAGGTGGGTATCAAAGGTTTGCATAAAGGCCACTAGCTGATCCTGTCTCTGACGAAGCCCAGCCAGGTCTCTCTAGACTGAGAATTGGGTATCATCGGAGTCCCATGCCTGGGCAAACTGTTACGCTGAGGGGTGTGGAGATGTTAAGTGGACTCACAGGACCACTGGTGGAGCAGTGGTAGCTGAATACCTGATACGCATAAGACAGGAGAGTCACTTTAGTAAAACTAAGGATATTTATTAAGCAAGGTTTAACATAAGGAGAAGGTGTCTGAGAGGAGGACCATCTGGATCGTGACACCAAAGTCTCATAGCGGAGCACCAACAAAATAACCCCTGTACAGGGATTCACGTGGTACAGCACCAAGAGGTTTAAATGCCATGAATCCCAAACCAGAGAGGCGACCCGTACAGACCGGACAGTAGAGACGAAAAGACTGTGGAACACTAGCTCTGTGGGTGGAGAGTACTCTAGGAACTCCATGTAATCCCAGAAAGGCTGATCCAGCTGGTAGAGGTATCCAGATGATTTAGTGAATAGAGTCTTAGCTAGCCAGGGGTGGGATCTGGAGTGTCCAGAGGGATCCAGAATAAGGAACTGCGAACAGAGGACTCTGTGGAGACAGAGGTATTAGTATAATGCAAGGCAAAAGTCTTCCTATCGCAGAGCACTGCAGAGTGCAACCTGGACAGAGGCAACGTTCCTAGAGAATGAACACGTTGCCCAGGCACCTTCCCTAAGGGAAGGATGCCTTTTATGCACATAGCAGTCCAGTACTCAGTCTGAATCCTAATAGGAAACAGGTGTATTGCTCTTTTAAGTGTGTGCAGGAAGCGCCGCGTGCATCCTAAGAGCATTCCCAGGAGACCTGCCAAAAGGGCAAAGGTTCCTAGCAGAGAATGAAGCAGACGGCTGCATGGATCTATGGACAGGGTGAGCAGAATCAGTGGAGCTGTGTGGTAGGCACCGTTCTCCCTGCATAGCAGAGACCGGCCATGCGGCTGAGGGTATGAAAGATACTAGATATTAACATATAGATTCACAGAATTTCTGTCCCTTAATCAGGTCAGTATTCCTGGATGGGAACTCTTACCCTCCTAGATCCTTAGTGTGGCTTCTGATAGGTGGCTGAAAAGTAATTTGTGCGTCATGTCGAAATAATGATGTTGCCGTCTAAGGATATACCTTCAAGCCTGTGAGAGATGTGCATTGTCTACCAAAAATAGGACTCAATTACTAGAAGTACAAGTAGGAAAGAAACCTTTTCCACCTGTTCATACATATATTTTTTTAATAAAGTCGTAATAATTATCATTATGTTACAATAAAAGTAAAAATTTAAATTATAAAAATATTACGTATAAAAATAATCTGAATAATCATTGTAGGGATACAGCTCACTTGGAGGCTTTTGAGGCATGGTTGGTGACTTTAAACAAAACATCCATGCTGCTTTATTAAAACTCCATTAAGCAAGCCACAAGCATGGAAAATAAATGGCCTCTCTTTGCAGGGAAACAGGATACACACTCCTAACAAACTACAGTGTTAATCCAGCACACAAGTCCAAGCATGGAGGTTCACACAGAAAGCCTTCTTATCTCCACACAGAGAGAGCTAATAAATTCACCTAAATTTTCTTATGTCCACTATACCATGCCCTGGGGTGGGGATATGTGAGCAGCCAGTCCCACCCATCTCTCTGACTGCTCATAAACCTGGCACTTGTCAGCTTTATTAACCCTCTCAGTACTATATGTGCTGGAACTGGCTTCCAGGATTTCATCACAGAGGAAAAGCACCTCTGTAATACATATCTTCCCTCCATGACTTGTCTGGTGATTATCTTGCACTATCTTCAACAGTTACCACATAGCTAGGCCTGATACAATCATCCTTATGTCAGGATGTAATGTATGGATACAATTAAAAAATTGGCAGAAATTAAATTTTATTTCACTATTTTTAAACAATAATTCCAAAATAAGGTACATACTGTGCAAAATGTTTGAGAATTCTAGATGACACATAAGCTGCAGTGCCATGCAATCCCACAATGCTGTCTCTGTTAGTAGCTTCTGAGAGAGCACAGTGCAGGTTGGCTGCACAGCCATGGTGTCGGCCTAAATTGTCCCTCATAAGGTGTATTAGACAGGGGGCAGGGGATTGGAGAACCCTTTCAGACAACAGGAGAAAACCCTTTAGATCTAATACAAATACTTTTATTAAAGAAGCACCTGTGATACAATTAGGGTAGTGTTGTGTCAGGGTGTTACTATATTCACCCATGTTTTTCTTTCCCAGTCTCCAGTGCCACTCTAGTTCTTAGAGACGTGACAGCAATTTAGACTCTCCAGATCACGCTACTTTTTGTGTGACCCAGAAGTGGCTGTTAAAATGTAAGACTATGGAGCGTTAAAACGAGGTTCCTTAGGTACTCTTTGTAAAATAGCTATATAGACTATATAGTGATTCGGAAAGCCACAATAATTACCATCAGGTGACTTATAATAGTAGGAGAGCGGCGCTGGATACTGAAGAGGATTTCAATAGGTGAGTATATTAAAGGTGATGTCCTCTACTGGAACAACGCTTTCTCATTCTACATTTCCCACAGTGGATGCAGGAGTAATCAACATTAAGGGACCTTTCACATCAGCGTTTTTGCTGAATCGTGGCAAATCTATCAGATTTACCGCATCTGCCGCTCCTGCCATGTAATGGCCGACTTGCGGTCAGCCAGCGGAAGTCCCCCATTCATTCTCTATGGGACTTGAGGCAGGTGAGGCAAGTGCGGTTTTGCCATGATCCGGCAAATCCGGCAAGTCAAAAAACTGAGGTTAGCTGCAGTGTTTTGAGTTGGCGCAAGTCGGCCGTTACGCGACATATGTGGCAGATGTGGTAAATCTGCCGGATCTGCTGCAATTCAGCAAAAACGCTGATGTGAAAGCAGCCTTAGTGAGTGACTGTCGCAGCGTTCACTTTTTGGTTATTTACTTATATATTTGAGAATGGGGAAAGAGAGGCTAGCGGTAATTGGGCGCAAGGCTCACGTCATATCACAAGCTTATTATCAGAAATGGGAGAGCCAACACCCCTGTAATGCCGCTGGTATGGGAGGTGACTATAAGCTTTTTCCTTTTAATTGGGGGAAATATATGGAATGAGTAGAGCTTGTCATAGTAATGGACAACCACTTTAAGGGCCCTGTTACGTATAACGATGTCCCAGCGACCCGACCAATGATCGGGGTCGCTGGGACATCATTATCTGATCGCTGGTGAGCTGTCACACAGGCAAACTCACCAGCGATCAGCCAGAATATTTTATATTCTTTTCGACAATGTCGAGGTCCCATTATGCTGGGGTATGCTTAGTAACCCGATGTGCACCCTGGTTACCAGAGAGCACATCGGGTTAGATGGTCGCTACCACTGTCACACACAGCGATGCAGCCTGCCCAGCGGGGGGCTGATCGCTGCTGTGTGTCACATACAGCGACACTACTGGCGAGGCCCTGCAACGTCACAAAACCTGTGATGTTACAACGATATCGTTAACGATATTGCTGTGTGTTTAGTACCCCTTACACCCTGACACTACACCAGGGGCGGACCCAGACTGTAGTGGGCCCTGGTGCAAGAAATTTTTCGGGGCCCCCCCCCCACACATGCACACACTCAGCCAGGCACACACACATGTGCACACTCAGCCAGGCACACACACACGTGCACACTCTGCCAGGCGCGCACACACGTGCACACTCTGCCAGGCACGCACACACGTGCACACTCTGCCAGGCGCGCACACACGTGCACACTCTGCCAGGCGCGCACACACGTGCACACTCTGCCAGGCGCGCACACACGTGCACACTCTGCCAGGCGCGCACACTCTGCCAGGCGCGCACACATGTGCACACTAAGCCAGGCGCGCACACACGTGCACACTCAGCCAGGTACGCACACACGTGCACACTCAGCCAGGCACGCACACACGTACACACTCAGCCAGGCACGCACACACGTGCACACTCAGCCAGGCACGCACACACATGCACACTCAGCCAGGGACATACGGTCTAGATATGCATGCAGGACTTACAGGAAGGGACTCAGACTTGTGCCCCCCCCCCCCATGTACCCTGCTTCTCCCCTCTTGTGCCCCCCATTCTCCCTGTTTCTCCTCTCTTGTGGCCCCCCCATTCACTCTGCTTCTCCCATCTTGTGACCCCCTGTACTGCCTGCTTCTCCCCTCTTGTGCCCCCCATTCACCCTGCTTCGTCCCCCTTGTGCCCCCCATTCACCCTGCTTCGCCCCTCTTGTGCCCCCCCATTCACCCTGCATCTCCCCTTGTGCCCCCCCATTCACCCTGCTTCATCCCTCTTGTGCCCCCCATTCACCCTGCTTCATCCCTCTTGTGCCCCCCATTCACCCTGCTTCGTCCCTCTTGTGGCCCCTGTTCCCCCACCCCTGCTCTCTTCGGCTCTTCCCAGAGTGTCCTCAGGCAGCCGGCACCTCTGCAGCATCAGCGCTTCCGGGTCAGGAGGAGCTCAGCTGCTCTATCCAAGCTGAGCTCACACACTGATCCCGGAAGTGCCAGCACGCAGGGGAATCAATGCAGGCAGTGTCCCAGCAGTATTCAATAAATCCTGGGCTGGGACACTGCCTGCTGCTCCGACACCCCCCTGCATCTGAGGAGAGAGCTCAGGGGGCGGGGCCCGGCGGCGGGGCGGCGGTGATTCCTCACAGGAGAGGGGGGGCCCCTCCGGACCCCCCCCACCCAGGACTCACTCATATTGAATCCTCCTCCGCCTCCATTGCTTCTCCTTTTGCGGCCACTACCACCAACCTGTCAGGGAGCGGAACGGACCCGCCGCTGGAGCCTTCAGGGGCCCCCTAGCTGGCCGGGGCCCTGGTGCAGCTGTACCAGCTGCACCACGGTAGTTCCGCCCCTGCACTACACAACACTAACATTTACACAGGTTTAGGGTACAAATCCATTAATAGGAGTGCTTCTTTAATCCAAATAAGCTTTGATATCTGGCAGTCTGTCAAAGACATCCATATAATTACATTTTTGTACACCATATGCACAGTATGTAATTAAGCGATAGTTCTTCATCATCCTTCTGAAAGCACTGATGTTTATATAGAATGAAGAACATGTGCATAATGTACTTAACATGTACTTAACCTGGTAACCTGATGAACCAGACACTCTTTCTTCTGGTGCCTGGGAACTTGGCACACCTAGGGTGTTTCTGGCTTTATGAGTCATTGTAAGTGGATAATTCATCATAGCAGCCACACCTAAAACTATCCTAGAGCTATTGGTGGCATTATTCCTAGTATTATTAAATTCACATATCTTGTACAGTTATTCCAAACCAGTTATGTTAGTGCTATCAGATTTAAATGCAAGCATTCCCATATACTATTCACCTATGTCATTATCAAATGAGTCAATGCAAGAAATCTTTACAGGCAAACTTTAACTATAAAAATATTTTTTTCCCCATGTCAATTCTTACACGTTCCCTAGGTTTCTGATAAAATTATGACTGAAGTCATTCATAGATGTGATCTGGCCACTTTTGCCTTTGTGACCTAGACATTATAGGACACAGCTTGCTACTAAACTTACTGACCTACAGAACAACCAGCTGTGATCCCCAGCTGTAATATCTGTATACTGTCTTTTACTTCCACCACTGCCCAGGAGCTGTGGTATATCTGACCTGTTCCTGCATGGTCAGACACATCCATGACACAGGGGCACATTTATATGAATATCCTGGGGGAGGATATTTTTTTAACCAGTCCAGTTGTGTAACTTTATTTTTAGTCTAAGATCAATTAATTAAAATGTACAATTGTTTGCGGTACAATCCATTTAAGTCAATATATTTCCCAATGCTAGTGAAAATTGTTTTACTCTAGAACACCTTTAAACTATTGTTTAATTTGTTGAAGATGCAGAATGGTATGCCACCAAGAACATGGAGGCCGATGTAAATGAGGTGACTTGTGCAGTTTGCTGATTGGCAGTCATTTAATAGCCAGTTTATACATGTAGACCCCATTTTCAATGCATACAGAATGACCAGAAATAGATTCTGAGAGCATAGATTGCCATTGTTATCAGTAGCACATGTCCTGTTTATGAAGGCACACCACACTCCCGCTATAAGCACTGAACCATTTATGATACATCAGTCAGCAAACATAGGCTGCCATTGTTATCAGTAGCACATGTCCTGTTTATGAAGGCACACCACACTCCCTCTATGAGCACTGAACCATCTGTGACAAATCAATCAGGGTACATAAACTGCTATTGTTCTTAGCAGCACATTGCTCTGATTCCACAGAAAAATGTGCTTCAGAGAACTATGAGCTTTAGGGTGCCGTTACACAGCGACGTTCCAGCGATCCCGACAACGACCAGGATCGCTGGAATATCACTGTGTGGTCGCTGGAGAGCTGTCAAACAGGCAGATCTCCTCAGCGACCAGGGACCAGGGAGCCGACCTCCACATCGTTGGGTAAGCAGGAGGACGCTGGTAACCATGATAAACAATGGGTATCTAAGCAGCACGCACTGCTTAGTTACCCGGTGTTTACCATGTTTACCAGCATCTTCCCGCTTAGCGCAGCCTGTAAGCGGGAGGATGCTGGTAACCATGATAAACAGCGGGTATCTAGGTAGCGCGCACTGCTTAGTTACCTGGTGTTTATCATGGTTACCTGCGTCCTCCCGCTTAGCACAGTCTGTAAGCGGGAGGACGCTGGTAACCTTGATTAACATCGGGTATCTAGGCAGCGCGCGCTGCCTAGATACCCACTGTTTATCATGGTTACCAGCATCCTCCTGCTTAGCGCTGGTAACCATGATAAACACTGGGCATCTAAGCGCTGCGCACTGCCTAGATACCCGCTGTTTATCATGGTTACCAGCCTGTGAGGTCGCTGATTGATGGTCTCTTGCTGTCACACGCAATGATGCGTGCTGACCAGCGGGAGACCAAGGACCAAAAAATGGTCCTGAAGGATGTGCAGCGATCAGCTACCTCACAGCAGGGGCCTGATCGCTGCTACATGTCACACACAGCGATATCACTGGCAAGGTCGCTGATTTCAGCGATATCGCTGGCGATATCTCTGTGTGTGACCTACCCCTTAGGCCTGCAATTTTTAAGCCTCTGATTGTCAACCTGTTTACACTGCCTTATTATCAGGAAACAAGTAGAGCTTGGTGAACCCGCAAATATTCAGGTTCGGCGGATCCGGATGGATCCTTTATTCAGGTTCGGCTGAGTTTGGGACTGGACTTGACTCAAACTTGAGCCCAAACACCAAACTCCATATAAGTCTATGGGGACCTGAACTTTACAGTTATATAATGGTGGCAATAAGGGCTAGGGGGCTGCCAAAGGAAGCAAAATGGGGATTAAAGCAGGAGCATAATACTTAATGAGAACCGCGCACTTGTAACAGCACTTCTGAATACTCTCATTACCCAGCTCCAATGGAATCCACAGCACGATGTCCTGTGAAGCACACTCAGATCTGCTACATTGTGGTGAGCAGAGTCATTAGTGTCTGTTCACCGCAAGCAGCGCTCTCAGACTCTCAGACTGACAGCCAGGTGTGTGAGTGATGACATCAGTCAAGTTCATCTGAGGACACAGCTGGTGCTGCTCAGTCAGTCTGAGAGCATTACTGGCGGTGAGGGAACTCTGTAATGTCTCCGCTCACTGCAGGGTACTTTGCTGGACATCGTGCTGTAGATTACTGTCGGAACTGGGTATGTTTGGGGTAATAAATGGATGAAAGAGGGTTGTCTGTGTGTTTTATTTAAAATAAAGGATTTTTCTCTGTGTTTTGTTTCAAATAAAGGACTTTTCTCTGTGTCTGTGTTTTTTAACTATTTACTCACATGATTGGTAATGTGCGGGAGTGACCATTATCAATCTGGGGCTTAATGATGGTTGTCAATTCTCAACTGTCATTAACTCCTTTTTTTACCCCAATTGCCAGCGCGCTCTGTAGCAAATGTGACCGCAGCGGGAGACTGGTATTAATTATCCTGTTTTAATCACCATTTTGCTTATTTTCACAGCCCTCCCAGCCGGACCTAAATAGTAACACGGACTTCTCAAGGAAGTATGTGCCTGAACAATAGTGTTTCGATATGGACTCCGACCTTTACAGTTCAAGTTCACCCATCACTAGAAAGAAGTGCTCGTATGGATGCTCATTCATAATACGCCATTGAAAATCCATCTTACAGTGTGCAACACAAATCCAATAGACATTAAGAATATGTCTGTCAATACACATATGTTTTCAAACATTTAGCCAACAGATTTAGTCCCAATCAGCCCCATAAACATGCATGTCTGGTTCAACTGAAGGTACGTGTTATTTCAATAGAATGGGATCGTGGTTGCAGGGCACCTTTATTATTTCTTGCAATAAGAAATAGTGAGGGATAGCTTTCTTTATACACATTATATTTCCCGAGGAACATGGACCTCAAATAGCTACTAATATTGCAGTATTATTAGGAACTGTGAGGGAATTTATATTAGGAGCCCCAATAGGGACACTATCGATAATGTCTGAAAAGTGATGTGGAATTAATAGTGCTATATATGGGAGTAAAATAAATAAATATTCAATTATCTGATATATATTGGCCAAGACAAGACAATTGTCTTAGTGTAAGATAATAACATTGATAATTTCAGAGTTTATTGTGCTAAACATATGCAAATCTGGTATAATTTGTAGAGAGTATGGAGACAATAGAATAGTACGATTGTAACAGAATGTTCTGTTCATTTAATGTTTTTTTTAAGAAATACAATAGATGTTATATTTGTTGCGTTTCTATAAATTCTGCATAGTGATTCATGGTATTTTCATAGTAAGGTAGAAAAGGAAACCTTGACACAAGAGTAAAAGCTAAAGAAAACTTAAAATAATAATTCAGTGCACTGCTTGGTGTGTGATAGCGTCATTGGCCAGGAACAAGTCTTCTCAAGGTTTAGATGAAAGCAGAAGCATGGCATACTTCTGCATATACATGTTATAAATCATGTAACACTGTATTTGTGTTGAAATATAATGCTACGTGGGTTTTTACAGCACTGTTGTCACATATACATGACAATATGATATTCCTTAGAGATCAATGCATGGAGGATTAAAGGGAACCTGACCCCTCCAAATGACCCCCAACTCTATTAATACTTGTCGCTGCACCCTTAAAGATAATTAGCAAAGGTCCTTTTGTGTAAAAAAAAGCGTTCAGTAACATTGTGAAAAACACTATTACACACTTACATGTCGGGGACTTCTTCACATTGAATAAGTCTCACAGGGCATTCCCTGTGAGACTCTAAGCCCTCCTGACGCGCTCAATATCACGACCCGATGGGCGTGATAACTAATCCTAGTCCTCCTCGCCCTGCAGAAAGGGCGTGATAGCCGGTGTAACGCTATTTGCGTCACATCCGGTCCTGGTGACGTGCGTACACCCTTTAGGTGTAAGCCGACCTCACCATGCGCATTGCGCATGCGCGGCTTGTCATTGGGGGTCATTTGGAGGGGTCAGGTTCCCTTTAATTTTGGGATGAATTTCCTAAATACTATGAGATTTCTTACATGGTTTGCAGTAAAAAGAAAACCCTGGTACAATTTCTCACCCTGCTGAAGCATCAAAGAGCAGGACAAGGTCTTTCTATGTGGCCGTATGAACTTCCCATAATGCCATCTAGCAGATTATCAAACATTGTAACATGGTGGTCAGTACCTGGGCCATTAAAGATCAACAGTTCCACAGTTTACAGTATTTTTTGGATTACAAAACACACTTTTGTTTCCCCAAATTTGGGGGAAAACAGGGGTGCATGTTAAAAGCCAAATATTAGAATACAAAAAAAAAATCTTACCTGGCTGGGGTGGGGGTTGCATGGGTGCATGAGGTGGTTGCACGGGTCAATGAAAGGTGGGGGCAAAGCCCAGAGCTGCGGGAGGTTCAAGACAGGGTCCGGTGGGCACCACCATTATCCATGTCCCAGCATGCATTGTTAAGCTGCAATACATGCTCTTGTGTTCAGACTGCAAGAAATTGGCCGCGGGTGCATGCGCCTCCACAGCCATTTCCCGCAGCAAGACGCGTCTTACCTAGGCCAAGGAGAAAAAGAACTGGACTGTTGCTCAGTGGTCCAAGGTGTTGTTTTCAGATGAAGGTAAATTTTGCATTTTATTTGGAGATCAAGGTCCCAGAGTCTGAAGGAAGAGTAAAGAGGCCACAATCCAAGCTGCTTGAGGTCTAGTATGAAGTTTCCACAATCAGTGATGGTTTGGGGAGCCATGTCATCTGCTGGTGTAGGTTCACTGTGTTTTACTAACACTAAAGTCAGTGCTGTTGTCTACCAAGAATTATTAGAGCACTTCATGCTTCCTTCTGCTGACAAGCTTTAAGGAGATGGAGATTTCATTTTCTAGCAGGACTTGGCACCTGTCCATACTGCCAAAAGTACCAATACCTGGTTTAATAACCACAATATCACTGTGCTTGGTTAGCCAGCAAACTCGCCTGACCTAAACCCCATAGAGAATCTATGTGGTATTGTCAAGAGAAAGATGAGAGGCACTAGACCCAACAATGCAGACAAGCTGAAGGCTGCTATCTAAGCATCCTGGGTTTCCATAACACCTCAGCAGTGCCACAGGCTGCTCGCCTCCATACCACGCTGCATTGATCAAGTCATTCATGCAAAAGGAGGCCCGACCAAGTATTGTTTCACTTTATGTATAGAATTACTGAAATAAATGATCTTTTTGATGATAGTCTAATTTATTGAGATGCACCTGTACCATGCAAACCTATAAGAATATCTAAATTGAGGCCCAGAACATGGACCCTTAGTAGGATGATGGGTGGGTGGTGGAAGTACCCCATGCATATTCCTACTAAAAGGGTCTTCCTCAGGAGTTAGATATACTGAATGTGGCTCTTAGGCGGCCGTCACACGGTACAATATTGCGAACGATATCGTTTAAGCGATCTGCTTTTTGATCGCTTAAGCGATATCGTTTGTGCATCGCTACGTGCGATCAAGCAATTTTACAATGTAAAATCGCTTGATCGTTACATCGCAGATATGAGAGCCGGAGCTCATATCAAGCGATCATCGCTTGAACACTCTGCTTCATCGTGGTGTATGACACCATGATGAACAATCTCCCAGCGGCAGAGCCTATGCTGGGAGATGATATCTATGGTAAACGTCGGGTTACTAAGCGCCGCGCGGCGCCTAGTAACCCGATGTGTACCATCGTTACCAGCGATCTCGCTGCTCCACATCGCTGGGGAGTCTGTCTGTGTGACAGCTCACCAGCGATGTGAGCGATATTGTTAGCGATCGCGCGTGCACGTGATCGCTAACAA
>JARQOC010000003.1:576024868-576060754 GCA_033576535.1 Allobates femoralis
AGGAATACAACCATGTGTGGGACAGGAGATAGAAATGTGCCAGAAGAATCACCAAAAGTAAAAAGAGCCCCAATGTGTGTATGCTGCAAGTGATTGATTGTAGTATATATGATTTGCATGTTGTCTATGATTGATTGTGAGTATATATGATTGTGCATGTGTGTCTATGATTGATTGTGAGTATATATGATTGTGCATGTTGTCTATGATTGATTGTGAGTATATATGATTGTGCATATTGTATATGATTGTATATGCCTGTGTGTATGATTCTGCATGTGTGCATACAATTGTGAATGCCTGTGTATATGATTGTGTCATATACACAGATGCATAATCATATACACAGTCATATACACACAATCATATACTCATACACACATACCATCATATTGGGTAATCATATACACACGTACACAATCATACACAGTCATATACACACATATACATGATCATATACACATAATCATAAATGCAAATCATATACACAATGATAAATATGCACAATCATATCCACACATACATAGTGATATACACACATACATGATCATAAACACATACACAATCATATACACACAATCACACACATACAGTCATATACACAAATATACATGGGCATACCCAGAGTGGGGCAGAGGGGACCGCCTATATATGATATAGGAGCCCTTTGGGGGGCTGTTGTATATGATATGAGGGCTGTATGGGGTATTGGGGGGGCTGTATATGAGATGGGACTCCAATATCATATACAGCCCCCCATAAGGCTCCCATATCTTATACAGCCCACTCCATAGGGCTCCCGTATCATATACAACCCCCCCATAGGGCTTTCTTGATGGGAGCCCTATGGAGGGGCTGTATATGATACAGGAGCCCTATGAGGGGCTGATATGATTGGTGCCCTATGGCAGGGTTATATGAATGGAGCTCCTAAGGGGCTGATATGATATGGGAGCTTATGGGCTTATATGAGATGGGAGCACTATGGAGGGCTGTATATGAGATGTGAGCCCTATGGGACATTGGGAGGGGCTGTATATGAGATGGAACTTCCATCTCATATACAGCCCCCATAGGGCTCCCATTTCATATACAGCCCCCCATAGGGCCCCCGTTTCATATACAGCCCCTCATAGGGCTCCTATTTGATATACAGCCCCCCATAGGGTCCCCAGTGGCGTAACGAGTCTGATGGGCCCCGATGTGCAATTTTACAACCTGAACGACCATGGCTTGCCCCCCCTAGTTTTATCCTGGGTACCCCATGGCTAAATATGAAGTATAATGGTTGTAAAAAAGCTTTTTATAACTTACATTTTTACATGTGGGCGACCTGTGGGCAACAAATGGGCATTCACTCTGGGTCCATGCTCCTTCCTAGATCCATGGTATCATGCCCTAATGGCTATGATAATTAATTCAGAAGTGCGGTCCCGCATTTCAAATTTGTGGGCAGTTCCTTCCTGGTATGACGCTGCTGCATGTCATTTCCAGTCCGGTGCATCACTCTATTAAGGTTCCCTGCTCTGGGCGTTGATTTAGATATTCCTATAGGTTTGCAAATCCCCTCAAATCCCCCCCCAAAGAAACCAACCAGGAGAGGACGAGAGTAAAAGACGATTACCAGGAGAACATAATCGTGACTCAGTCAAGGTAAGACCAACCTTTTCTTTAACCCATATCCTTTCACCAGCTGAGATCCGGGTCCTTCAGAAGGGATTGTCCTTTTATCCCACCTCGCTTTTGACTCATTCTTGGTTTACCAAGAACTAAATTGCTTTTTCTGCACATTGAGACTTAAGGTACACTTTGATAGGAGAGATGTTCCACCACATAGTACAGAACTCTCCAGGACAATGATAACAATGATGGATTTGTTTTCAGGAATCTTAACCTTAAGATTCCAAGTACCATTCAACCACCAAGGAATTCTCATCTGATTGAGACATATTGCTTGTTTCAGATTTTATTGCAAACTATATTAATGATATAGAAAAGGGCTTCTTTCACCTTAGAAACAACACTAATGAGAAACAATAGCCCTTAATAACCTAAAAAAGAACAAGAATATCATTGTAAAGCCAGCTGATAAAGGTGGTTCTATAATGGTATTGGACAAAACATACTATATTGCATGAAATTCAACATCAACTAGCTGATACAGATACATATACCCCGATCTTACCCGATCTGTCCATGGAGATTGCCAAGAAAATCAAAAATCTCATTGATAAGTTTTTGGGCGATGGTACTACTGTATTGACAAGAGGCTGGCTGAATATCTCGTCAAGTCCAATCTTTTCACACCAGTCATAAATACTACCCAAAATGCACAAATATCTAGAAAAAAACACCTGGAAGACCAATTGTGACTTCCACCAATTCCATTCTTTCTCCTCTGTCTATAACATTTGGGAAAAAATCCTCAACCTCTGATACCGAAAATTCCATCTTTCATAAAATACACCATTAGTTTTCTAAACCATGTACGTAGTTTTGGCACTATTTCCGATGACAGCATTCTGGTAACGATGGATGTAAATAGCCTCTATACAATTACTGAGTATAGAGGCATTCAGGTGGTTCCTCAACCAAAAGAAGACTTCAACAAACAAGAAAGAATTCTGTACAGACACTCTTCACATAGTCCTACACAATAATTACTTCCTTTTTGAGGACAAATTCTAAATTCAAAAAAGGGAAATCGCAATGGGACAAACATAGCACTCCCATACGCCAACATATACATGGTAAAATTCAAAGCTACTCATGTATATACTAACTCATTATACCCAGTATCGTAGCTAGCGGGGGGGCAAGGGGGGGCGAGCGCCAGGCCCCCGAATGAGGGCCCATTGTCCCCTGGGGGGCCCCGTGCGCCGTCTGCACCTCCGCTGTGCGGCCGAGAGGAGGAGACGGCTTCTGTTTGCCTCTGCCCGCCCCTCCTCACCTCCTCCTTACAGCAGACGCACACGGTGGCCGTGGTGAGTGTGCAACGGCCCCCCCCGGTCCTTCAACAAGAGGTGTGTGAGAGAGGGGTACAGAGGGTGGCAGGCTGTGCACGGGGATGAAGGATACAGGAGGCTGGAGGATGGAAACTGGCAGGGATAATAGGAGGATGGAAACTGAAGGGGACAGAGGATGGAAACTGCAGGGGACAGAGGATGGAAACTGCAGGGGACAGAGGAGAAACTGCAGGGGACAGAGGAAATTGAAAACTGCAGGGGACAGAGGATGGAATCTGCAGGGGACAGAGGATGGAATCTGCAGGGGAAGAGGATGGAATCTGCAGGGGATAGAGGATGGAAACTGCAGGGGATAGAGGATGGAAACTGCAGGGAATAGAGGATAGAGAGTGCAGGAGGATAGAGGATGGAGAGCGCAGGAGGATGGAGAGTGCAGGAGGATGGAGGATGGAGACGCAGGAGGATAGAGAGCGCAGGAGGATAGAGAGCGCAGAGGATGGGAGAGAAGAATGGGACTGCAGGAGGATGGGGAGTGCAGAGGACGGAGGACAGGGAATGCAAGAGGATGGAGTAGCGCAGGTGGATGGAGCGTGCAGGAGGATGGAGGGTGCTGGAGGATGGTGGAGGGGAGTGCAGGAGGATGGAGAGCGCAGAAGGATGG
Source organism: Allobates femoralis (assembly GCA_033576535.1). Lineage (NCBI taxonomy): Eukaryota > Metazoa > Chordata > Amphibia > Anura > Aromobatidae > Allobates > Allobates femoralis. Next base: position 576,028,496 of record JARQOC010000003.1, read on the forward strand.
AGCGTGCAGGAGGATGGAGGATAGAGAGTGCAGGAGGACAGAGAGCGCAGGAGGATGGAGAGCGCAGGAGGATGGAGAGCGCAGGAGGATGGGGACTGCAGGAGGATGGGGAGTGCAGGAGGACGGAGGACAGAGAATGCAAAAGGATGGAGGATGGAGAGCACAGGAGGATGGAGCGTGCAGAAGGATGAAGCGTGCAGGAGGATGAAGCATGCAGGAGGATGGAGGGCACTGGAGGATGGAGGGTGCTGGAGGTTGGTGGATGGGGAGTGCAAGAGGATGGAGAGCGCAGGGGATGGAGCACATAGAAGGATGGAGCGCGCAGGTGGATGGGGAGCGCAGGGAGATGGAGAGTGCAGGAAGATGGAGGGTGCAGGAGGATGGAGGGTGCAGGAGGATGGAGGGTGCTGGAGGATGGAGAGTGCTGAGGATGGAGGTGCTGAAGGATGGAGGGTGCTGGAGGATGGAGAGTGCAGGAGGATGGAGTGGGAGGATGGAGAGTGCAGGAGGATGGAGATAGGAGGAGGATGGAGAGTGAGGAGATGGAAGTGCAGGAGGATGGAAGTGCAGGAGGATGGGAAGTGCAGGAGGATGGGGGATGGGGGTGCAGAAGGATGGAGAGTTCAGGAGGTGAGTGGCCATTTGGCCCAATTCTTAGGGGCAGCAGCTGCGGCAAATTTTTCTAACCCCCCCCCCCGCTCTTCACATGGGGGCCCTGGGTGCAGATCTCGCCCCCGGGCCCAGAGCAGGCAAGCTACGCCACTGATTATACCAACAGCACATCACTATATGGCTTAGATATATCGACAACAGCTTTTGTATTTGGACAGGTGACATTATATCACTAGAAACGTTTTTCTATAAAATCAATTTAGCAACTCCTCAGCTCACCTTCACATTACATCATGACTCAAAACAAATCGATTTCCTTGACACCAACATCCACCGTGACAATGGAAGCTCTATTTGTACAGATCTTTTCATAAAACCCATTGACCATAACAGCCTCTGCCAATACAGCAGTAGTCATCCACAATACGCCAAGAATGCCCCTGCCACTATCTCAACACCAAAGAGTTTGACTATTGTTTCAAGTCCTGAAACATGCCAAAATAGAGATAAAGAAATTACCAATAAATTCCTTGTCAGAGGGTACCCTTTATCTGTCTGACAACCATCTAAAATGAACTTCACTAGGGAGACCAACAAACCACCAGGGTTACATTTATCAATACGTACCATTCCTTCTTTCCCTTAGTGAAGAAAGCAGTACTTGAACATTGGCCATTCCTCCAAAAAGCATACCCTACCATCATGGAATTTAAACCAACCCTTTGACATGTGTCACAGCACCATGGAATCAATGGTGCTCTATAAATAAATATAATAATAATAATGATAAACGGGTACGTAACCTAAAATATCATCTGGTGTCACGCGTGTTCGGGTGCAGCACGCGTGGCACTTTATGTGAAGTGGCACCTTTGCTAAGTGGAGCAATTACTTCAAAGGCAGTTGAATAACACTCATCCTCTCTTCTCTTCATACAGGGAAATCTAGCTTGCTTGCTGTAATCTACTGACTTCCATTGCTATCTCAGCCTGACAAACACCCTTATGGTAAATCCAGCTCTGCTTTCTGTAATGTACTGACTTCCATTGCAATCTCAGCCTGACATACACCCTTAGGGTATACTAACACCACTTGCTGTCATTTCTACATCTGCAAAACTCACCTTCTACTCTTAAGGTACCGTCACACGCCACAATCTCGCTTGGAAATCATGAAGGCGATACGTCGCCCTGGAGCAATCGCCGTGAAAATGCCTCACAGTTGCGGCGTGTGATTTGGGAATTTCACAGCGATAAATCGCCCCTCGGACGTCGCCTGTTTCCTGAACAATGCTCAGTAATCAACCACAATCCTTAAGGTAAAAATTTGGTATTGTGGCATGTAACAGGGCGATAAAAATGGAAAGAGTGTTGTCTATGATTTCCCGTAGGCGTGCCTCAGCGTGCTGTAGTCCGCGGCCCATCTGAGATGATTGGTGTTGGCTACTGTGTTCCTATTGGCTGTCAGTTGACAGTGGCCATATTTGAAGAGCTGTCCGTTCAGCACCACACACATCTTCAGCTACACAACCGTCCCAAACTCAGTATACTCCGATACACAATGGCGTCATGTATTAGCCAGCCTTCCAGAGCAGGCTGACCAATTGTAACGCTGTTGCATTGTCCAATGAGCGTGTATGGGGCGTGGTGTAAACCACTGTGGCACGCCTATCTCGCCGCGCTGAACATGTACGCCCACATTGCCTTTGAAATTGCGACGTGTGAAGCGGCGATGGAATGAGGCAAGATTGGGCCCACTGTAAGCGAGGCGATTTCCGGAGCGACACATCACATTACCTTCAGGGCGATATTGCGGCGTGTGATGCTGCCATCGGCGATCTAGGTGACCATGAAAAACGTGAACGCGCACGTTAGATCGCCACATATCGCCAGGTGATATTGCGGCATGTGACGGTACCTTTATTGAAACAACTCATGGTATATCATTTGCATTTGCTGTAAACTCTGCTACACATAATCTGTCTGCACTATAATCAATACTCACCAATATGAATGTTTATTTCCTGTATTGTGAAGTTTATCCAACGGGGAAGGTGTGAATCTGTCTACCTGGCTTTGCATATTGTTATATCTGAGTGGGGTCCTTTGATTAGCCATTTATCCCCTGCTGTGTGGAGCAGCTGTTAATTACCTGAATCATCTGACTTCTCACAATCTCCCTCACCTGATGCCTATAGTGAGCCCTATAAATTTACTTCTGTCATAAGGAGTGCAGCACGCGTGGCACTTATGCAAAGTGCCACTGTTGGTAAATGGACGCAGTTATTTCAATGCAGTTAGGGAGGAGTCATGTAACCCATATTTTTTCACTCTCTTTTTTTAAATATGTCCTTTATTTCAATGTCTGTTTTCCTATGTGCTTTTGTCATTCACTTTCTCCGTCCCTTCCTAGAACTTACAACTCTGCCCTTCACCTCGCCAAACAGACCTACTTCACCACCCTGATCTCCTCACTATCCAAAAATCAAAAAAAACTTTTTGACACCTTTCACTCTCTCCTCAGTCCTAAAGTGCAGGCCCCATCTCTGACCTCTGTGTGATGTGTCTTCCTACTTTACAGACATAATAGAAAACATCCATCATGAAATAAGCTCCCAATCTCCAAGCGCTGATACTCCAATCCCTCCCCACATCTCCTTTGGCTCACTCTCCACATTTGACCCAGTCACAGAAGAAGAAGTCTCCAGGTTCCTGTCTTTCTCTCGTCCCACTACTTGCACCACTAACCCCATTTCCTCACACCTACTCCAGTTTCTATCTCCGGTGGTCACCACCACTCATCTAACCAAAATCTTCAATCTCTCCCTCTCTTCTGGCATCTTCCCCTCCTCCTCCAAACACTCTATCATTACTTCATTATTAAAGAAAACTTTCCTTGACCCATCCTGCACAAATAACTTCAGACCAGTCTCCAATCTCCCTTCATCTCTAAATTCTTGGAGCGTCTGGTCTACCCCTGCCTCATGTTACTTTTCTACTCACTCTCTTCTAGATTCATTCCAGTTTGGTTTCCGCCCCCTACACTCTACAGAAACAGCCCTCATCAGAGTGACCAATGACCTTCTGACGGCAAAACATAAATGGTGACCACTCTCTGCTAATTCTTCTTGACCTCTCTGCAGCTTTTGACACTGTTGACCACCATCTCCTACTCGCTCTGGTACACTCCATCGACATAAACGACACAGCTCTCTCCTGGTTCTCTTCCTATATTTCTGACTGCTCCTTCAGTGTATCATTTGCCAGATCCACTTCTTCTCTTCATCTCACTATTGGAGTCCTTCAGGTTCAGTCCATAGCCCTCTTCTCTTCTCTCTCCATATGGCCCCGATTGGACAGACTATCAGCAATGGGCTTTCAGTACCATCTTTCTGCTGATGACACACAACTATACACTTCTTCACCTGAGCTTACCCCCACTGTTAAAAGAACGCCAATGACTGTCTAGCCGCAGTTTCCAATATCATGTTTGCTTGCTACCTAAAACTCAACCTTTCCAAAACAGAACTTCTCCTGCTCCTGCCCTCCACTAACCTCCCTAAATCTGTCATCTCCTCTCAGTGTGTGGCTCCACAATAACACGTAGGCAGCAGGCTCGCTGTCTGGGTGTTATGTTTGACACTGATCTTTCCTTCACCCCTACATTCAATCTCTCCCCCACTCTTGCTGCTTGCACTTGAAACATCTCTAGAATTCACCCCTTTCTCACCTTGAAAACAAAAAAACCCTCACCGTGGCCCTTAAAAGTATAACAAGAATGGCTGGTGGCCACTCATGCAGCTCTCATGTATTCCCCATTATCTCAAGGTGGCTGGACCATCATTGTAAATAAGACCCTGTAATTTGTGTCATCCCCACCTCATTGTTAGATTGTAAGATCTTATGAGCAGGGCCATACTTATTTTGCTTTAATTATTGTATTCTTTGTTAACTATTACTTATGAATGTTTGTATATGAACCTCTGAATTGTAAAGCACTGCGGAATATGTTGGCACTATATAAATAAAGATTATTATGATTATTATCTGGTACGGGCTGATTTTGGTTCAGGCAAGTCGGTTCTTAGACAATCCACATTGACCACGGTATGCAGGGGAACCTTCAACTGCCTAGGCTGTGCACAATGTGCTACAATGTGCTAACATGAATGAGGGAGAAACTTTCACACATCCCCAATCTGGAAAACGCTTTAATATCAATGGCTTTTTCACTTGTGATTCAAGTTTGATTGTCTATCTGATCAAGTGCCCGTTTGGTCTCGGGTATGTTGGTGAAACTACCCAGCATATTCGAGACAGCATAAGCAAACACAAATTGACCATCAGGTGTCACAACACATTACTGCCAATCCCAGCACACTTCATTGAAAAAAATATTCCATTAAGCAATTGAAATTCCAGGTCATCGAACACATCCCTATTCCAAGGAGGGGTGGAAATTGAATCCAAATACTCAAAGAACGGGAGTCATTTTGGATATATCACTTAAAACATTAAGCTCCATTGGTCTAAAAAAAGAAAATGAGACTTTGCATTGACCACATAGCCCTAACTACATCAATAGAAGTGTGTTAGGTTTTATTCTGGTACCAATTGATTTTTGACCTATGTTATAGTTTTCGTGTATTACTGTGTATATGTGACCATCTATAGTCACTATGATGTTCTATTATAGGTAAACTATATGATTTACATACTAATTGTCTGTTTCTTTTGTAGACAGGGCACTGAACATGGGCACAAGTTTGGCAGCACCTAGTAGCACCTGTTTGATCCACCCCGCACCTAGATGTCCTATATGACACTCTAATTATGGCTTTACTCTGTTGGAACAATGTTTTTTCGCTCAATTCTGGACTCCCTGATTCAGCTGTGCCACCTCACGCCATAAAACATGACTCCTTACAAACCATCTACTTCTCACCAAAAAGATTGTGCCCACACATGCACAGACCGCGCTTTCATGTTGACCCATGAAGCACTTCCGGTCCCTGGCCACTTTCATTCTGGAAATGGCACAGCGGTCATAAACAGAGCGCGTCCACATCACATACATGCTCTCGGCCTCCAATCTCATAGACTCTCAGACACAAGTAATACTATCTCTACCTAGGGCTTTTTCCTGCTATTTCTCATGTTTTGATACTTATTCTAGTCCTAATCTACATTTTACTTCATTACCAATTTAGGGTAGGAGCCATTGGCCATATACCTAACAATCCATTCTCCAAGGTATGACTGTAGAAAATACAATATTGACTGTCTTGAAGCAATGGTGTCATATTCTTTACAGTAACTAATGGAGCTCCCATTTTTTTTTGTTTCTATAGACCCAACATTGGATTTTAACATGTTCTTTGATGGTCACTGTTTGTGTCATCATTCATATTCTCTGAAAAAAGGCCAAGAAAGAATAAATCCTGCTGGGGTATGTACACTTTTGAGCACAACTGTACATAGTTTACCATAATGTCCTAGAAGCTTAGGGCAGCAAAGAAGAAAGCAACAGTAAATTAGAACATTGGGACCATGCATCCTATCACCCCATTTATTAATTATATCATTTAATTGAGGTCAAGCATAATAACAATTACAGCACTGTTTTGGTTGCAGCTACTGCTTTACTACACCTTTAAGCTAATTAGAAAACAAGAAATTAGAAAAGTAAAACTACATACTACATGTGCTTACTGCAGATTGAGCTCCACTTTAATTTTCTATTCTCTAAAATGAGTATTTCTTCCATTATTTACTGAAAGCTATCATAGCATCAATGGTGATTGGAAAAGGACAGTTTTATGTCAGTCAGGTAATGATCAGATATGTAAACAGTATAATACTACTCTTGGGATTTTCTATATGTGTGTTTCCACTTGCCAGAGTTTTTTTTATAGACCTCTGATACTAAATTAGCTGTAAAAAGCTTTCCGGTAAAGAATTTGCTGTTTCATTCTATTAGCAGTATCTCTATAAGTACACAGAGGAAATGGACCATGACTGCTCTAATACCATATATATGTGCTTATGTGGCACCCCTGCTACCAGGTGGCCACAGGGTGAACTGCAGCAGGGATAGGCAGGACGGTCACTCCACACAAACACCCACACACACTCCGACCCTGAGCCTAAATCACTTCATGTCAGGTGAGGGGTGGCGGGAGTAGCTATGTGTGGATGGAAAGTAGAAAGAACTCAGAAAAATGGGGTGGAGGAACTGTAGTAAAACACATAAACACTAAGTTGGAGGAGGAGAATTCCCTGGGAGAGTTTCTGAGAGTTCCCTGGAGGGTGAGAAGAAGGGAAGGATCCCCAAGCCAAGACACCCTTCAGCTGAGTGCCAGAGGCAGAGAGAACAACGGGGCCCGGCAGCCTGTACAACTGATGGCCGGCCAGTAACCCAGGATAAACCCGTGGAGAGACAGAAGGAGCCAGGTGAGCCCGCGAGTAACTGGTGGCTGGGCCAAAGAACCAGAGTGACGGCTCTGGAGATATAGCCGGGAACGCTTCAAGCCCCAACCATGAGACACCCGGCAGGATGCGGGAACTCTATGTCCCGAGACCCAACAACCAGTACGGAGTAGGACAAAGCCATTGTACTAGGGCTAATGACCCAGGGTGTGGGACGGATCACTGCAGAGCCCGAGACAGCCGGACTAATCCCGTACACGAGGGAGAGAAGAGAGAAACAGAGGGCCTGAAAGAACACTGAGGGGGAGTGACGCAGAAGAACCATCCCAGCTGTAGTGAAAACCCGAGCCCATGGCTGTTGTGGGGTCCTAATCTGCAGCAAGTGTGACAAGAACTGATAAATTCTGAGACTGTGTTGTGGTGTTGGGAGTAAAGTACTCGGTCAACTCAAGATCTGTGTGAGACTGTTATTCGAAGTGTGTTTAACCAGGGCTCGCTTGAGGAGCCGCATACTGACTGCTTCAGCTGCTGTATAGGAAGCAGCGTGCCTGCTGAGAGGGACCCTGACCACTGCATGTGCTGGCCGGAGGAGCTGCGGAGAGAAGAAATGCGCCGCATACCCGGCACGCAGTATCCCTATAACCGCCCGCGGACCAAGCCCTACCCATGGAGGCCTCACCATCCCGCTGCCGCCACTACCATCGTCCTCGGTGGATTCCACTGCAGTGGTGGCCACCTTGGCCACGACCCATGGTGGCGTCACGAATATACCCCATAAACTTTATTAAACCCCTTTTGTTCATTGCCGCACCTGGGACCACTGAGCCGGGCCATGTCGCTGTGGCACCCCAGAGACAGAACAGTCCGGCTCCGAGTACCCCAGCCCCTAAGGGTGCGATAACTTGGCATCACGAACAGGATAACCGGCCCGGTAAAACCTGGCCTCGTGTGCCTGAAAGACTGTGTATACCAGGCACCAATGATGGCGGCTCAAAAAGACTAGTGCCATGTGCTGGCTACGGGGGGCTGCCAGGGACCCTCATCATGGGCCTGGCCAGCACAAAGCGGGAAAAGAGGATCCCACCCCTGCTATCCTTTGCTCCGGGGGAGGGCAGACCCAATGAAGATGAGACCCCGCCCAAGGGTGAGTTGGCCACCAATGAGAAGGATTGGTGACGCCCACAAAGGGGTGGGAGAGAAGAAAACGACTGGCCACAAGAAGGGGAGCATGCACTGAGACCCTGGTGCATGTAGTGCGTGGAGCCAGAGACGGCCCGGTTATGGAGGAGTTTCCTGCTTTGCGGAGGTGAACCAGTAGCAGCCCGACGCCGTGGGAGAGCTGGGGTGCTGGTTGGAGCAGATGCACATGCAGGATGTTGGAACAAAAGCATGGCTCCCGGGCGGGTGCTTTTGTCCCAGCAGGCTGGGCTGCTTGCAACAATGCCGGTCCGTGAAGCAGCGGAGATCCTTGGGGAGACCTAGAGGTCTGGTTAGATAGCATTTTTTTGCTGGTTGGTTCCCTTTAAATTCCTTGTAAAAAATGTATAGGGGTTCGCTGTTTTTTATATTACTAGCACAGGTAAACGAAGAGCTACTGACTACCACCCCTGCTGCCTGGTGTTATCTTCGCTGGCAATGACAAATACAGGGGAACCCTACTTTTGTTACTTATTTGACCCCTTCCCAACCTATGACGTTGTACAACTTCATGGGCCGGTAAGAGGGATTTGATGTGAGCTCCGGTGCGGAGCTCACATCAAACACCCGACATCTCAGCTGATCTCAACAGCTGAGATGTCAGGGTAACAACACCGATCAGATCAGGGATCGAATTGCCGCTGTTAACCCCTTGGATCCCGCTGTCAATCATTGACAGCGGGATCCAAGGCAGCCGTGGCAGGGAACGCGCTGTTCCTGGCTTGCTCCGGAGATCCCGCGATAATATTGCGGGATCTCCGGCACTCATGTGACAGCCTGGGGTCCTGGCTAGACCCTGGATGCTGTCATAGAGCACCTCCGGGTTGTGGTTGCAGGCACTGCCAACCACAGCCGGTCCGCAATTCTGGGAGATACTGATGAGCTGCAGCTCATCGGTATCTCCTAGAAGCGATCAGCCTGTGCAGCAGGGTGCCTCTCTATGGGGCAGTGTAAAAATAAGAATGATAAAAAAATAAATTTTTTAAATACCTGTAAAAAAAAAAAAAAAAAAAATATATATATATATATATATATATATATATATATATATATATAAAGTTCAAATCACCCCCCTTTTCCCCCAATCACAATAAAAGTATTAAGAAAAAAAATACACGTTTGGTATCGCCGCGTTCAGAATCGCCCGATCTATCATCATATTAAATCTGTTATTGTGAGCCCCAAACTCCGTAACGGAAAAAATGGTCCAAACGCCAAAATTAGTTTTTTTGGTCGCCGCAACATTGCTATAAAATGCAATAACGGGCAATCAAAACTGCGGATCCCCCTAAAAATGGTATCATTAGAAAGTTAGCTCAAGAAGCAAAGAATAAACCGTACACACAGCCCCAGATCCAGAAAAATGAGAACACCAGCCGGATGCAGCAGGCGGCAGCGGGCTGCCCTCAATCCCAGCTGACTATTTGGACCTGCCTGGGCACAGAAATACCGGGAAGCCCTTATTTTTTTATTATTTCATGAATTTCATGAAATAATTAAAAAAAAAAATGCATGGGGCTCCACGCAATTTCTATGTCCAGCCAGGTCCAGCTAGGCAGCTGGGGCTGGAATCCGCAGCGCAGGGAGGCCCAAGCCTTCTGGGCACCCCCAGCTGTGAATGGCAACCCACAGCCACCCCAGAAAATGGCGCGTTAATTGAAGCGCCATTTTCTGGCGCTGAACCCAACTCTTCCAGGGCCCTGGTGCGGTGGCTCACTGGGTAATAAAGGGGTTAGGGCTAGCTTTGTATTATCAGCTGGTCCTAAGCCCGAAATTTATGGCGGTCACGCCAATAGTAGACATGACCGCCATGAATTTCTAGTGAATTTTTTAAAAAAACACAACACACAGAAAAAATATTTTTATTTGAAAAAAAAACAAAAAGACACTAAGGGACTCCAACTTTATTTAAAAAAATCTTCTTCCGTCCGACGTAGTCCAATCCAGGGTTCTTCTTTAGCTCTGCTACATTTCTGGTAGAGAACCTCCACCAGAGATGTAGCAGAGCTGTGCACCCTGGGAAAGTTCATGTGAGTTCATGCAGGCAAGCATGAACTCACATGAACCCTGCGAGCACTGCTACTTCAAATGAACAGCTGACCTCAGTCTCAGTTTGAAAATCCAGACGGGAAGGTCAAAAATAGAAAACCGGATTGAAAACCGGATTGCTCCGGACCGGGGCAATCCGGGACCATAAAGCCCCATGTTATGGGGCGATGGATTGCACCGGACCGGTACAATCTGGGAGAATCCGGTTTTCAGTGATAGCGGCTGTGCTTTGCGGCCACAGCCATGCTTTGCGGCTGCAGTCGCCAAGACACAGGGAAAAAGACGGCGGGCCGCGCAGAGGGCGGTGAGTGAACACTGGCGCCCCTACCCCCCCCCCGAACAATAGTGACAGACTCTGCTGACAGCAAGCTGTCAGCAGCTGTCAGCATTTTTTAAAAGCCAGCGGCTTTTTACCGCTGGCTTTTAAACAATGAAATGGGAAATTGTCGGTTTTTCCTCTGCTGCCAGACCTTATAGGGTCCAGCAGCAGAGGAATTGCTCGAAATTACTGCTTCTCCATTGACTTACATTGTACTCGCTAGACTCGTAACGAGTACCGAGTATTAGGGCCTACTTGTTACGAGTCTAGCGAGTACGAGTATTTTAGTACTCGCTCATCCCTAGCCCTGGTCCATGTTGTCTTTGTAAAGATGGCTGGGCCTGCGGACAAGAGCACCAACTGATCCCTGGATCTCCACAATTGGTGGCAGCAGTGGGATACTACTCAGCCTGGTTTATCCAGGGGAGCTGCAGGGGACTGGTGTTCATGGACACCGTCCAAGGGCTGAACAACCAGGGATGCATATAAGCATACCCAGCAAGCCATAGTGAGGCATTCAGGTTTCGGACACTGCCATGTCCAACCCCACCAGCTCAGCCATGGGACGAGGACTGGAGTGGAAGTACGGCTGCTATAAGAAACTGCAACTAGAGGTGGCATGTCTGTTCCGAGAAATCGAAGTCAGGGACACTGACACACGGTCGGATTTGATCCAGAAATTGGTCCAGTGGCATGCCCACAAAGATGCAGAGAATGCTGGGGACCCCACCGAGATTGACCCAAAGGATTTAAACTGTGTGCCACATCATGGATCCAGTGACAATCTGGAAGGACACCAGTTCCAAGCCCAGGGACTACAAGAAACTGATCCTGTCAACACCCTGCCTGACCAAGAAGAGGTCAATGTGAAGTTTATAGACAGTGTCCCTACATCTGCTTTTGTGGAGACTGACCAGGAAGAGGTCGATGTGGAGCTTGCAGACCTTGTCCCCACACCTGCTTTTGTGGAGACTGCCCAGGAAGAGTTGATGTGGGATATGCGAGCAACCTTCCCACACCTGTTGTTTCAAGGGCTAACTTTGAGGAGGTTGAATTGGGGCTCATGGATAGCCTCCCCACATCTGTTTAGCGAGCTGACACAGGCCAAGGACTATCTAGCCAGTTTGTCACAGCTATCCCCCACATCCAAGAAGCCAATCAGCACCCTGATGTGGATCTTGCTACCCCACCTTCTGAGGATAAACCATGTTCCAGCCCCCATCATTCTCCTCTAAGCCATCAACAGTGAGTAAACCTACACAGACTGTGGTCAATGACTGGAGGGAAATTGATAGCCAGAAGTCTATGGGAGCCCAAATCCTGAATCCCATTTTACTGCTTGTCCACAATATGTCTGCCCATCCTGGAGGAGGTAATCTGGGGGAGGTGTATAGATGGAAGCCTCGATTGCTGACTTCACCATTAAAAAAGACAATGCCGCCCAGAGGAGAAGGATGACCAGAGACTTATCACATTTGACTTCCCTTTCTGGTTACATAAGAAGGGGGAGGTATGTGATGAAATGGACTCCTTCAATGTAGAACATATGATGATTTCTTATGTAACCCAGACAGTATGGTATTTTGTTGCAAACATATAATATGCTACTCATGGGTTAAGTTCTTAAAATCTAGCCAGACTGTATTTTGTATACCCATTGTTGACGTAATGCAATTATCTCTCCTTAGGAAGGCCAGAGGGACAGAGGCTCAGAAAACCTAATTATGCTAACTGCCTTTTGTATTACTATGTAAATGTATCCTGCTAGGTGCTAGGTAAACCATTTGTATGTGGCTCTCCCTTGACAGGACTTAATACTACTAACATTCCATTGTATCGTGCTAGTTGCTAGATCAATCAGTATTTGGTTCTCTTTTGCCTGGACTGCAATATGACTAGAAATGTTTATAAGACGCTTGAGATCCAGCCAATGAAAAGGCAGTTTTATTCTGCCTATCGTGAAGTCCCCAGTATCCTGCAATCAGGGCTGAAGGTATATAAGGAGACCTGCTCATTATCCAAGGGAGTTAGATTCTTTCTAGTTGCCCTCAGTCTAGGGATTTCGGTCCCGGCTAGAGTGGCAGTGGACTTGATAAAGGCAGCTAATCTAGGATCTTCTGGTCCGATTGGCTGGCCATAACCCCAGGCCTAGGCATTTCGGTGCTGACCAAGGGGATCAGAACCTGGATTATAGAACCACAAGGACTTTAGCATCGAATTATCGGATTCGGCTGTGATGACAAAGACTGCATAAGGAAGCCACGCAGGTTGGGACAATCCAGTCACCTGGCTACAGACTTTGCTGTGCTATATTCTAATCCCTGGTGAGCCAGTGGAAGGGTGAGACTCTGTTGCCTGTTACATTGTTGTGTTTTGCTGGTTATGTGTTATATGCTGTAAACTGTTTGGGGATCCAGTAAAGCCTTAATATTGTGGTTCCCTCACCCTGTGTTGTCTGAGTAGTGTTCCGCCCAAGGTTAAGGAGCTCGGGCGTTCAGTTGGGGATGAGCCCTGGCCATGTTGTCTTTGTAAAGGCGGCTGGGCCTGCGGACAAGAGCACCCACTGACCCCCGTGTCTCCACAGACACGTATACGTTTTGTACAATGAATTACAGTTGGAGATTCCAACAGAGGCTACAGGCAGGTAATCATCTGTAGGCATTACACATTTGGCATAAACATCACAGTACCGAGTGGTACTAAATCAAGCATAATAATGGGCCCTATAAACATGGTGTACCATTATGCACATGATCACTCACCCATATTACACACAGCGATGTCAGCCTCAGTCACCTACTCAGAGTCTGGCCACATAGCACACCCCCTACGTCCATTTCGCCGCCGCTTGTTCACGGGGACTCAAAATTCTTACAGACTCACTGTTTTCTAGTTTTCTCAGTCCTTTACTGGAGCAGATGTTAATAGCATGTCCACAGAGTCCTTGAGAGCAACTAGGGTTTATTCTCATCTGGTTGGGTCTTTGTCTCCCTTACTGCGCACTGTGTTAGCTCCTAAAGTTGCATAAGCTGAGCTGCCGGCCCTGTCTCTTCCTGCGAGGTACCGGTATGAGAGGCAACCTGAGTCCTTTCTCTCTACCCTGTTCAGCTCCTGAACTCTCTATGTTGCTGTGTCTGTGGGTATGGTGTGGCTGAGGAATTTGGAATCCCCACCTTTCGGTGTTGACTGTCGGGGCGTGAGACCTTGCACAATCTCGGATTCCAGTGACCGTCCTTTATGCCTGTCCTCTGGGGTGAGCACGGAGTTGCTCAGCCTCCCAGGTATGTTCCTTCTCCTTTCCTCAGACCCTAACCTTAGGCCTGGAACTGGTCAGCGACCTTGGGATGAGCTTAGCACAGCTCTTTTACACCCAAGTCTTCTTCACAGTCCTCCTAGGAACTGAACTGACTAGCTCCTCCCAAGACCAGAATATATAGGGAAGCTCACCCTGAACCCAGGCTTGATCTCCCCCTTCTTGCCTGGAGGTGTGAGTGTTGTGTAGGTGTTACCTTATTAGAAGACCCTTTGTTGCTCTCTCGTGACACCACCACCCGGGGGCAGTGATGACACTGTGGCACTTTGACCCAGAGGTGCCCCAGATTAAGATCTTAATCATGTTAATTTTTCCTGCAGTTTTAATATGTACTAATAAGTTGGTGAAATCAGCATTAAAAATGCATGTAAACAAATGTGACAATCAGTAGTAAAATATGTGCATTTTATGCAGCATATTTCCTACCAACATACCAGGATTTGAGGCAGAATTTTGCATCGCAAACCCTGAACATAGGCGATGTGTGTGAAGTTACATTTCAGACGGAATCTCTATTGCATTTATTGCTCATGTGCTTGTGGTGAGATGTAAAGATCTCGTCACTGGAGCATGCGGTGAGTGGTGAACAGGGAACACAACGTCTCTGATGTATGCCTGATCATCCACCCTAAATTACATTTCATCAGTTTCTCAAGAAACACCAGAGACACGCTATAGGCGTTAAAGCCTATTTATAGAGGCTATGTGCTATAATTCCCAGAACTTTATCATAGAGCACTCTGGAGTACTGCTTATTCATAGCAGCCAACACTCAGTACAGTGTGACTTGCTGCCAAAGATGTAGACCTGCTTATGACTTCCACATGGCTGCTTCCACAAAATACTACTGGAAAGTCAATCTATATGATAATGAACTAAGGATGTGGTACTGCATTTCTTCAGCTCAAAAACCAAATGCTGCTTAAAAGGGAAAAGCACATGGCAAAAAATGACAATAATGCTGTAAAGTTTATTCATAGTCCATAGCATGGCAATAAATAGATTATAGGGTATGAGAAGGTATTAATTCACTGAAACACAGTAATGTAGAGAAAGTGACTGTCTGCAGTTTGCGTGCCAGCTACCTAATAATGTACCGTAACCCCCAAAGGAAATCCTCTGTATACCCGCCTTTTCTGTGCTTCTAAAATGCCCCTAAACCTTTTAATACATCAGTGAATACAACTAAAGTACACAAATTGATTTTATTTATTTCCCATAAATCAATTCTATATGTTAATATATGAAACTTAATATTTTATCTGAAAATCGTGATGCTTTAATCACCTAAACTTCCACCTTCCTTGTTTGCAGGATCTTTGTACTTATTACCATATTTTTCGCTTTATAAGACGCACCGGATTAAAAACGCACCCCCACATTTGATGAAGGAAAAGAGGAAAAAAATCATTTTTAATGTTAAATGGGGTTCGCCTTATAATGCCAGTGTCCGTCTTACAAACAGTATATATGTCCTCCAACCTGGTATATATATCCCCCATGCTGGTACACATAGCCTTCATGTTGGCACACTGTCCCCCCATCCTGGCAGAGTCCCCCATGCTGGTACACTGTCCCCCCAAATTTGCACAATCCCCCATGCTGGCACAGTCCTCCCCCATGCTGGTACAGTCCCTCTATGTGGCACTGTCCCCCATGCTGGCACTGTACTCCCCATGCTGGCACTGTTCCCATGTTGGCACTGTCCCCATGTGGCACTGTCCCCATGCTGGCACTGCCCCCCCAATGCTGGCACTGCACCCCCCCCCATTGCTGGCACTGTCCCCATGTGGCACTGCCCCCATGCTGGCGCTGTCCCCCATGCTGACACTGTCCCCGTGCTGGCACTGTCCCCCATGCTGGCACTGTCCCCATGATGGCACTGCCCCCATGCTGGCACTGTCCCATGCTGGCACTGTCCCCATGGGGCACTGCCCCCATGCTGGCACTGTCACCATGCTGGCGCTGCCCCATGCTGACACTGTCCCCATGTGGCACTGTCCCTATGCTGGCACTGTCCCCATGCTGGCACTATCCCCATGCTGGCACTGCCCCATGCTGGCACTGCCCCATGCTGACACTGTCCCCATGTGGCACGCTCCACATTCTGGCACTGCCCCTCCAATGATGGCACTGTCCCCATGTGGCACTGTCCCCATGCTGGCACTGTCCCCATGCGGCACTGTTCCCATGTGGAACTGTCCCCATGAGGCACTGTCCCCATGCTGGCACACTGTCCCCCCATAATGCTGGCACTGTCCCCCATGCTGCCACACACTTAAAACAATAAACAATATCATACTCACCCCTCTCCTCGCTCCCTACCGTCCACGCTATCCCCGATCTCTGTGCTGTGTAGGCATTCGGGTCCTGTGAGCAGTGGGCAGGTGATGATGTCACTCTGCAGCGACACTCACAGGACCCGGATGCCGGCAAAGACAGCGGGGATGGTGCAGACAGTAGGGAGCGAGGAGAGGGGTGAGTATGATCGTGCTCCCAGGATAGTCAGTGCTTTCCACGCTTTCATTGCGTGAAAAGCACTGACTATCCACACAGGACAGCAGCAGCTGGGCTGCTCTCCCGCTCCTGTAATATGGGCTGCTCTTGCTGATGATTGACAGCGGAATGCAGTGCATATTACAGGAGATAATGAGCGGCCCCATGTGACCACGGGGCCGCTGCTGCAGCTTCCTGACAGCCTCCTGACAGTCCCCGGACACCGCTCCACAGCCTCCTCCCCTCCCCCACCGCATAACAGAGTATTATTTCACATTATAAGACACAGCCTCCACTTTCCCCCAAAATTTGGGGGAACAAAAGTGTGTCTCATAATGCGAAAAATACGGTATATTAAAAAAGCACGTTAGTGATTAAAAGACCTGTCTGTGGTAGAGATCCGCAAACTCCAACTTTAAAGTTTTACAAAAATACCAGTGTTTGGGTTTGGAGTTCGGGTGCTTTACAAATGCAAACCACTAGGATCTACATTGCTGTGCTCGGGTACACTTGGTGCTTGGTCAGTGTGAGCCGCATGCAGTGATTGAATGATTTGCACTGGCGGTAATAGCAGCAATATCAGATGTAGTGTGTATAAACAAAAATTGTTAAGACTCTGCTTTCACTCCCCCTGAAGTGCTCTGTTTATGGTTGGCTGTATGTAGGTGGATAGCCAAACTGCTCAATAATTGACTTCTAATGAGGTTCGGGTCCAGAACTTTATATAAAGTCCAGCTGAACTCCAAAGTACAGGTAGGTCAACTAATAATTGGCATAAACGTATGTTGCACTTAGGGTGCCTTCACGCTGTGGTCAGGTCACCCCTGACAGCCCCGGACCGGATTTTGGCCCCATAGTATCCTATGGAGCCAGATGGCAGCTATCTGCCATCCAGCTTCCATCTCACCGGAAGAATCCGGGAGAAGTGGGATTTTTCTCCCGGATACAAAAACGTTGCTTGCAATGTTTTTGTGTCCGGGGAGAACAATCTCCCCATAATTGGTGTCTCTCGGATTCCCCTGGTCCTTCCCCGGACACCGGAGACTGCATGCTGCTGTTATTTCAGGACTGCGGTCCTCAATCATCAGCAGCGGCAGCTGCATTAGGCTGCACACCGGACCGGAGGGCATATTAGCCCTCCGGTTCTGTGGGCTGATCCGGTCCGGGCTTCAGGTTCACCCCTGACAGCCCAGGATCGGACCTGACTGCAGTGTGAAGGCACCCTTAGGTAACCTTTGGCTCTTTAGTCATTGCCAATCATTAATTGGCCTGTTTCCTCAGTTATCAAGTACTGATGGGAACAGAAGGACTGTTAATTCCAGCTGTAATTATTCTCTAGTTAAATAGTTAGGCCCCTTTCACATCAGTGTTGCTGATTTGCGGCGGATCCGGCAGATTTACTGCATCTCCCACGTAACAGCTGCACTTGTGGCACCCTTCCAGCAAGCCGCATTCATTCTCTATGGGACTTGCGGCAGGTGCTGCAAATGCGGTTTCTGCAGCGATCCAGCAAATCCAGCAGTGGCGGCAGGTCAAAAAAACGCAGCTAGCAGCATTTTTTTTTCACACACCGCAAGTGCCGGATCCGGCAAACTGAAAATGCAGCCTTTACGCGGCAGATGCAGAAATTCTGCCGGATCTGCTACAAATTTCAAAAAACACTTATGCAAAAGGGGCTTACATGGGTTGCAAAAGACTTAGGTCCATCAAATTCAACATTCATCCATCAATTATATATTTTTTCCCTAAATTATCTATAACCGACAATATTATGTGTCCTTTTTTAAAAGCTGTTATAGTTTCTGCCATCACTACCTCTCATGGTAGAACATTCCACAGTCTGACTGCTCTAACTGTAAGGGTGGAGGCACACTATCATGCATCAAAAACGCCCGCGTTTTTGATGCATGACAGTGATGCGAATGCTGTGCGTGTTTGTGGGTGTGTATGGTGCGAGTATGGTGCGTATGATGAGTGTGGCTGGCTGTATGTATGTTAGTGTGCTGTGATTGTGAGGTGTGAGTGCGTGTGTGCTGCGTGATTGTGATGCTGTCCATGGTCCTGAAGGACTGCCGACAGCATTTGTCGGGAATAGAAACCCTGCGGCTGTCGAAGCCACAGAGTTTAAATTTCCCGCATTGTGGGTACAGTAAACTATCATCTTGTACCACTGTGACAGCAGCGGTACAAGATGTTTAGCTAAGACAATGATGATTGTAGTTAAATAATGTATTCTGGGGTTATTTTACTGATTAACCCCATCAGCATTCCTCTGCACCGCATGTGTGCGCAGAGGATGCTGAGGTTCTAAACCCAGTGCTTAAGGGGTTAATATGCAGCTGGTGTAGTGACACCATGTATGTGGAGAGTGTCCTCACTCTCTGCAGACATGGTGTCATTACACCATGTGTGTGAAGGGGTTAATTTTTATGTATAATGGTTTAAAAGAACTGTCGGGTTTATAAATTCAGAGAAAAAGCCGGCTTATGTTACTGTCTATGGGGAGCTGTGGCTTCAGCACCATGAGAGGGGACACCCCTTGCAGGAAAATGATGCTCCCAGGTCCAGTAATATCATCATATACATATAAGCACATATAACAACAGCACATATTTTTTCATTTAAAAAAGAAAGTTTTTTTGAAGAATTATCTAGCAACTTCACATCACACTGGTCCTGGTACTCACTCAGCTGGAATGTAATGGGTGATGGTCCAGAGACTCCATTTATGACTAGGGTAGTGGCCCTAGAGACTGTCACACTAGAAAATAGAACACTCTGATTAGAGTAGGGGCAGCAGCAGGTGCAACTTAACTTGTCTGCTCTCCAATCACACCACTTTATTGTCAGGCGCTGACAGTAAATATGCTTTGATTGGACTGTGAATGAAAGTAGCAAATTAATTACATTTTCTTACTCCCTGCGGCGTCCCCCAATGAAGCCATCGCCCTGTGTGACTGCACCACTTGCACATACAGTAGGTAAAGCCGATCTTGAGTGTAGGTGATCATGATGCTTTGTATACATAGAGTACTTACATTCACCTTCTTAGATGAGTCTCATCTGAAATATCAAAAAGACCAGAGCATGCTGTGATTTTTTTTCTCATGACATTCTATGCAAAAAAAACTGTGATCTGGACAGTCCTATTGAATAAAATTGTCCTAGTCCTGTATGTGTGAAGTCCCTATTTTCACTATTTTATGTACATATACTCATTTTGAAGTTTTATAATTTTTGCTACAATCCATGTAAATAAATAAATCTTTACACATTCCAGCTTTCACATAGGCAACATTTGGCTTCCGATTATCAGAGTGGTGCTAGCACGGCTTCAGTCCTCACTCTGCGTATAGTGAGCGGTAGCTGTAACCGCGTCCGACACTTATTGACAGTCGGCACTATTGCTGAGTCAGCTGTCAGTCATTGTCGGGGGCATGGTTACAGCAGCCGCTCACAATACCCAGAGTAGTGACTACAGCTGCATCGGCGTCTCCCTGATGACTAGAGGCTGAAGGCTGCCGTGAGGAATAAACCTAATTTACTGCAGCAGCTGGGCTCTAAATCCCCCGTCACACTAAGCGAGATTGCTAGCGAGATCGCTGCTGAGTCACAAGTTCTGTGACGCAGCAACGACCTCGCCAGTGACCTCGCTACTTTTGACACGTAGCAGTGATCAGGCCTCTGCTGTGAGATCGCTGATCGTTACAAACCGTTCTGGACCATTTTTTGGTCGTCGCGCTCCCGCTGGACAGCGTGCATCTCTGTGTTTGACAGGGACAACGACCAATTATATCAACACTACGCCCGGAAGTGACAGGTTCCCAACGACCGCCGTATCGTTGCTTCATCGCTGGTGAGATCTGACTGTTTGACATCTCACCAACGACCACGTAGCAACACACCTGTGATCCCGGCCAGGTCGGATCGTTGTCGGGATCGCTGGTGTGTTCGCCAAGTGCGACGGAGCCCTAACAGCAGGTGCAAGGCAGGTTCACAGTGCTATTAACGTACAGATTAACGCCATGTTTTCAGGTTAATAGCAGTGTTTCACTTTAAATTAATCTAGACTCTAGCCTACGCCCCAAAATAAATCAGGACCCAATTCTATACCTACCAAAAAATTATTTCCATAGGCTAATCCTCCAAATAATTCAGAACCCTGACAAGGCCCCAAAATTAATCAAGACCCCCAGATTCAAAAATTAATTCAGATCCAAAATTAAACCTCAAAATGTATTCAAAACCCAGGCAAGATTGCAAAATGTCTTCCCAGGCCAGATCCCTATATAGGTTCATACTCCAGACCAGGCGGTGAGAAGGATTGACATTTTTGGTTTTGTGACTGTATTATTATTCCTTGTGAATCTGAAATAATTAGATCTCATTATAGGAATATAGGAAAACCTATCCCTGTTAATAATTAGAAATGACTCTCACAGTCTGAAAAGGACAGTAGAGCAATACAAAGTTACCTAATAAAATGTAACAGTAATTGTTAAATTAGTCTTTCTGTAGGCTATATGAATAATTACCGTATATACTCGTGTATAAGCCGACCCGTGTATAAGCCGACCCCCCTACTTTTGCCCCCAAAACCTGGGAAAACCTATTGACTCGTGTATAAGCCGAGGGGGGACTCCACCACAGGTATACAGCCCCCAGCAGTGTGGTATATACAGGCAGCAGCCCCCAGCAGTGTGGTATATACAGGCAGCAGCCCCCAGCAGTGAGGTATATACAGGCAGCAGCCCCCAGCAGTGAGGTATATACAGGCAGCAGCCCCCAGCAGTGTGGTATATACAGGCAGCAGCCCCCAGCAGTGTGGTATATACAGGCAGCAGCCCCCAAGCAGTGTGGTATATACAGGCAGCAGCCCCCAGCAGTGTGGTATATACAGGCAGCAGCCCCCAGCAGTGTGGTATATACAGGCAGCAGCCCCCAGCAGTGTGGTATATACAGGCAGCAGCCCCCAGCAGTGAGGTATATACAGGCAGCAGCCCCCAGCAGTGTGGTATATACAGGCAGCAGCCCCCAGCAGTGTGGTATATACAGGCAGCAGCCCCCAGCAGTGTGGTATATACAGGCAGCAGCCCCCAGCAGTGTGGTATATACAGGCAGCAGCCCCCAGCAGTGTGGTATATACAGGCAGCAGCCCCCAGCAGTGTGGTATATACAGGCAGCAGCCCCCAGCAGTGTGGTATATACAGGCAGCAGCCCCCAGCAGTGAGGTATATACAGGCAGCAGCCCCCAGCAGTGTGGTATATACAGGCAGCAGCCCCCAGCAGTGTGGTATATACAGGCAGCAGCCCCCAGCAGTGTGGTATATACAGGCAGCAGCCCCCAGCAGTGTGGTATATACAGGCAGCAGCCCCCAGCAGTGTGGTATATACAGGCAGCAGCCCCCAGCAGTGTGGTATATATACAGGCAGCAGCCCCCAGCAGTGTGGTATATACAGGCAGCAGCCCCCAGCAGTGAGGTATATACAGGCAGCAGCCCCCAGCAGTGTGGTATATACAGGCAGCAGCCCCCAGCAGTGTGGTATATACAGGCAGCAGCCCCCAGCAGTGTGGTATATACAGGCAGCAGCCCCCAGCAGTGTGGTATATACAGGCAGCAGCCCCCAGCAGTGAGGTATATACAGGCAGCAGCCCCCAGCAGTGTGGTATACAGCAGCCTCCCCAGCAGTGTGGTATACAGCAGCCTCCCCAGCAGTGTGGTATATACAGGCAGCAGCCCCCAGCAGTGTGGTATACAGCAGCCTCCCCAGCAGTGTGGTATACAGCAGCCTCCCCAGCAGTGTGGTATATACAGGCAGCAGCCCCCAGCAGTGTGGTATATACAGGCAGCAGCCCCCAGCAGTGTGGTATATACAGGCAGCAGCCCCCAGCAGTGTGGTATATACAGGCAGCAGCCCCCAGCAGTGTGGTATATACAGGCAGCAGCCCCCAGCAGTGTGGTATATACAGGCAGCAGCCCCCAGCAGTGTGGTATATACAGGCAGCAGCCCCCAGCAGTGAGGTATATACAGGCAGCAGCCCCCAGCAGTGTGGTATATACAGGCAGCAGCCCCCAGCAGTGTGGTATATACAGGCAGCAGCCCCCAGCAGTGTGGTATATACAGGCAGCAGCCCCCAGCAGTGTGGTATATACAGGCAGCAGCCCCCAGCAGTGTGGTATATACAGGCAGCAGCCCCCAGCAGTGTGGTATATACAGGCAGCAGCCCCCAGCAGTGTGGTATATACAGGCAGCAGCCCCCAGCAGTGTGGTATATACAGGCAGCAGCCCCCAGCAGTGAGGTATATACAGGCAGCAGCCCCCAGCAGTGTGGTATACAGCAGCCTCCCCAGCAGTGTGGTATACAGCAGCCTCCCCAGCAGTGTGGTATATACAGGCAGCAGCCCCCAGCAGTGTGGTATACAGCAGTGTGGTATACAGCAGCCTCCCCAGCAGTGTGGTATATACAGGCAGCAGCCCCCAGCAGTGTGGTATATACAGGCAGCAGCCCCCAGCAGTGTGGTATATACAGGCAGCAGCCCCCAGCAGTGTGGTATATACAGGCCCCCCGATTACCCACCCCAGTAGTTTATACAGGCCCCCCGATCCCCCCTCCCCCCCGTAGTTTATACAGGCCCCCCGATCCCCCCCGCCCCGTAGTATATACAGGCCCCCCGTAGTTTTATGCAGGCCACCCGATCCCCCCCCCCGTAGTATATACAGGCCCCCCGATTCCCACCCTCTATGTAGTATATACAGGCCCCCCGCGCTCTATATACAGGCCCCCGGTTGCAGCCACAGACCTGTAAGAGAATCGCTTTCATACTTACCCTCCTCACTGTCATCGCGCGTCCTCGTCTCCTTCCAGCTTCTTCCCGGCGCATCCACAATGACGTCATTGTGGACGCGCCGGGTACAAGCGGGAAGGAGACCGGAGGAGCGCGGGTAACAGCGAGGAGGGTAAGTATGAAAGCGATTCTCTTACAGGTCTGTGGCTGCAACCGGGGGCCTGTATATAGAGCGCGGGGGCCTGTATATACTACATAGAGGGTGGGAATCGGGGGCCTGTATATACTACGGGGGGGGGGGATCGGGTGGCCTGCATAAACTACGGGGGGGGGGATCGGGTGGCCTGCATAAACTACGGGGGGCCTGTATATACTACGGGGCGGGGGGGATCGGGGGGCCTGTATAAACTACGGGGGGGGGGGGGGGGGGATCGGGGGGCCTGTATAAACTACTGGGGGAGAGCAATGTAATATGCACGGCTCCCCCTGCCGCTGATGGACAGGGGGATGCCGTGCATATTGCATTGCACTAATGAGCGGCCCCACGTGACCGGCCGCTCATAGTGCAGCCTCCCCCTGCCTCCTCCAGCCCCCGGACACCGGCCCCCCCCCACTCAGCTGTATAGTGACTCGTGTATAAGCTGAGGGGGGCACTTTTCAGCACAATTTTTGTGCTGAAAAACTCGGCTTATACACGAGTATATACGGTACTTAGAATATTACTAGCGATATGTCATTTTACATTTCTTTCACATTGGGCCATTTACACATTTCAGTACAAATGTTAAGTGTAGTTTATTCAACATTCATGTTGTCTATGATCTCATGTAAAAAATGCATGGCATATTGTTTGATATGTTGGATACACTATGGTCCTCATTATCTTCTGAGTCCTTACAGTAAAATTCAAAGCAAAAAAAGTCAAAAAAATAAAAACAACAAATAAAAAATAAGGCAGCCGTTTTTACCACGACCAGGTGAGTTCTCTATGATCTCATGAAAAAAAATCACACCTATCAAGATTTAGCAAGATAAATGAGCCTGAATTTTGTGCACCAAGAAATTGATGTTTACAACTTGAACCATATTTAATATGGGTATGAATATTCAAAACCAGAGTATTAGAGTTAAAAGCTTTGAAAAGTGGCAACATTTTGGTGCAACTCAAGGCTGCGCTAAAATCTTGCGACTTTTGGCATTCTCAAGCCATTTTCACCTAGCTTTGTCAAAGTGGGCAGTGCTCGGATGGGACGTCCAATTCATGATGAGCAGCTGCTTTCTCTCCACCACAAGTCTACAGGGTGTAGGATTTGTGAAGAGCGCACACACAGGCACAAGCTAATTGTAGGACGTTCATTATGCATTAAGAGGCATTTGCCTTCTAATGAATCAGAAGCACCTGACTCTAGCATCTTTTCATCAAGATGGGCATGAAGGTTAACGGTCTTAATAAATTCGGGACCTATATGTTTTGGACACTTTCTAGCCTTGTCCAGTACAAAAACTTGGCTTAGTAGGAAATGGGCATCGCTTAGGCTAGGGCCACACTAAGCAGGTCACTTACATTTTGTGGATACAGTAACTGCAGAGGCAAGGCTGCAGTAACCGACAGCGTTAACGTCGGGTGCTCAGAGCTAATGCTGTTCCATAGTGTTTGTAAACCCGATGTTTACAATGGATGCAGTCACAGAGGAAGCACCAGGAACTGCGCTTTAGCAGAGCGCACAACAAATGTTGCTGACAACAATTTGCTGTGCGCTCTGCTAAAGCGCAGTTCCTTGGGGCTTACTGTGTGGCTGCATCCATGGTAAACATTGGGTTACTATGGAGCAGCATTAGCTTTGAGCACCCAACGTTAATGCTGTCTGTTACTGCAGCCTTACCTCTGTAGTTACTGTATCCGCAAAATGTAAGTGCCCTGCTAAGTGTGGCCCTAGCCTAAGGCTGGCTTCACACCACAGTTTTATGCATCAGGTTCTGTCCAGTTTGAACCAGACAGAACCTGATCCAGTTTTGCCTCCCATGTATCTCTATGGTGCTGGATTGGTCCTATTTGGCCATCCGGTTTTGTGTATTCTGTGCCTGATCCAGTTTTGTCAGATTTTTCACCGTCCCCAAAATCGGTGCCTGCAGCATTTTTTGTCTCCGATGCAAAAATAGAACAAAACCAGACAGAACCGGTTCCGGAGCAATCTGGTTCCATTGTAATGGGAATCTATGGTGCCGGATCCATGAAAAAATCGGATCGTTTCCTGGATCTGTTTTTTTGCACAGAGCATGCTCAGAAATCCTGCTGTCCACAGTTCAGCACCCTGGACAGCAGTATTTCATGCACAGGCTGTGAATTCAGCACCTTGGACAGCGGCAGAGCAGACACAGGCAGACTTCAGCACCATGGGCAGCAGCAGAAAACGAATCCTGCAAAAAACAGGATCTGGGACCATATTTGGCCACACTTTCTACACATCCTGTGCTGTCAGGTTCTGTCCGGTGATCCTGCAAAACACAGGATCCACCCTGAGAGACAAAAACCATGGTGTGAAGCCAGCCTCAGTGGAAAGGGGCATGACCTAATGTAGAATAATGAATCTGTGAAATGTGAGTCAGGTGTGTTTGGCGACTTGAGCTGCCTATTCGCATATTATAGCATCTGCTTTACTTCATTTCCATCTGCATCAAGATTTTAATTTCATTTTCTTAACACTCCCTTGTTATCTTTTTTATTATTTGTATTGAATTATTGTTTTTTCACTTTTTATGAAAAAAAATAATAGAGCACTGTGACCAGTTAATTTTCATGGGGATTTGTTTTCCCCTCCGTACATGTGGTGCATGCCTATAGTCATGGCTGAAAGTACTGGCACCCTTTTACGTTTTTCTCCAGGAAAATTATTGTAATTACACATATTTAGTTATTCACATCTTTGTGTGTATTGGAACTACACAAAAAACTGAGAAAATAAGAAAACTGGTCATAATTTCACACAAAACTTCAAGAATGTGCAGGACAAGCTTTTTACACCTCTCACCTGAAATTCTGGACCACTCTTCTTTTACAAAGTGCTCTAGGTTTGTCATATTAGAAGGGTGCTAACAGCAGTTTTAAGATCTCTCCACAGGTGATCAATGGGATTTAGATCCGGACTTATTACTGGCCACTTCAGAACTCTCCAGCACTTTGTTTCCATCCATTTCTGGGGCTTTTAGGAGTATGTTTGGAGTCATTCTCTTGCTGGAAGAGCCATGACCTAGCATGCAAACCGAGCACTCTGACACTGAGCACTACTACATCCTTTAGTAATCTTCAGATTTCATGATGCTTTGAACACAGACACAGGCAGCAAAACAACTCCAAAACATCTTTGAACCTCCACCATATTTGACTGTAGTTGCTGTGTTCTTTCCTTTGTAGGTCCCATTCTGTTTTCAGTAAAGAGTAGAATGATGTGCTTTTGCCTAAAAAGCTCTATCTTGGACTCATCTGTCGACAAGATGCTTTCCCAGAAGAATTTTGGCTTATTCATATCACATATATTTTTGAAAAACTGCAGTCTTTCTATGTCTGTGTCAGCAGTAGGGTCATTCAGGGTCTCCTCCACCCACAGCATTTCATTTGATTTAAATGTGGATGAATAGTTTGCGTCGACACTGATGCACCCTGAGTCTGCAGGGTAGCTTTGGAACTTTGAGTGCCTTCACACTTGCGTTTATGTCTGCATGCGTATGGCATGCAGACACAAACGCAGCCCATATTGATGTGAATGCAGCAGAGAATCTCTGCATGCGTTCACATTAGTCAATCAGCTCTCGGGGGCGGCCGGGAGGAGGAAATCAGCGGTAGAGATCTCCTCCTCCCGGCCACAGCTGATCTCCCGCCGGTGTTAGTGCGGGACATTTGAAGAAACTGCTGATCTGACAGCTGTTTAAATCTCCTGCGCCGACACCGAGTAGGCGATATTGGTACAGGAGTAAGAAACAGCTGATCACTGTTTTAAATCTCCTGCGCCGACATCACCTATTCGTTGTCAGCGCGGGAGATTTAAACAGCTGTCAGATCAGCAGTTTCTTCAAATCTCCCGCACCAACACGGCGAGAGAGCAAAGGCAGCTGTAGCTGATCTCCCAGTGCCCGTCGCTGATCACCGACGGCCACCGGGAGAGATGTCAATGAGATCCGCAGTGTTTTCCTGCGCTGTCATGCGGAGGACACTGCGGATCCATTGCCTTCAATGCATGGTTTGTGCGCTTGCGGGCGCTTGCAGATAAAACGCACAAAAAATGAAACATGCTGCATTCACAGTGCGCTCGGAGGGTGCACAAATTATGCGCATCTGAACGCAAACGCAACCGAACGTAGCCAAATGCAGGCACATGCGTTCTTATGTTAAACATAGGAACGCATGTGCGCAAGCGTTTGGCTGCGTTCGGTACGCAGCATTCACAAACGCAAGTGTGAAGGCACCTTTAATTGGGATTGCTTATTCATCTCCAGTTTGCCTTTTTTTCTCTCTGTTTTTTTGTGTTGTTCCAATACACACAAAATAAACATATGAATGACAAAATATGTAATTAAAATAATTTTCTAAGAAACATACTTCATTTTCTGGAAAAATTTCAAAGATGCCAACACTTTTCGCCATGACTGTATATACACATGTTCTTTTAAAGCAACCTTTAATAAAAGTTTTTTTTTCATTTTAGTGCTTTTAGATCTAATACTCTACCCTGGGTTATGTTTTTTATTTTTGCTTAAATATAAAGACAAAAAAGTATTATACTATTTTTATCACTCAAACTAAGAAATGTGTAGTTATTTGTATCTTTGGGAACAGATAGAGCACTCGCATGTGCTTAAGATGACAATTCTGCCATGAGCCACTAGAGGGACAGCACAAAGTGATACAACAATGACAACAATGTTACAAGCTATATCAATTTCTTCATACCGTACATACTAGTAGTGCATCTCAATGAGTTAGAATATCATCAGAAATCAATGGCATATTGCCATGTTTCAGGGCGTTTCTGAGAGCCCTGAAACATGTTGACTACTAAATCAATATTATATTCATCCTTTAATGTCTCTTGGAATACGGCATCGCTGCTTTTTTACCCATCATTCTCCCTACTTTAATCTTTTGAGATAATGATTCTGGGTTTTCATTGGCTGCAAGCCATAATCATCAACATTAACATAAATAAACACTTGAAATAGATCACTCTGTTTGTAATGACTCTATATAATATATACATTTCACTTGTATGTATTGAATTACTGAAATAAATTAACTTTTTGATGATACTACTGCATCTCACTGAATTAGAATATCTCCAGGCAATCACACATTCATTTCAATGCATTATGTTCCCGCTTTTATTGACTTTTTATTGTTCATACATAGCTTTGAAATATGCATAACTCAGCATTTACTGGTTAACAAGATCAGTGGGTTTTGGGCTAATGTTTTTAATTATACCATTTTGGGACAGATTTAATATTTTGATTGCCTGTTATTCCATTTTAATGCAATTTTGCAGTGATCAAAAAAATTAAATTTTTGCTTTTTTACTTTTTTTTCTGTTACACAGTTTACTGATCAGATTAATTTATTTTATACTTTGTCAGATTAGGCATTTCCAAATGTGGCCATGCCAAATATGTGATTTTGTTTTGTTTCTTAATGGTTTTATTTTCAATGGGGCAGAAGGGGGTGATTTGAACTTTTATGGGTTTTACTATTTTTTCATGGTTTTACAAACTATTTTTCACACTGTGTACCGATTTTATTGGCCCTTTTAGGGTGCCTGAAGCCTGCACTATCTGATTGCTTCTCTGTTCAGAGTGATGCTTTTGCATCCCTCTAAGGCGGGCCGTCACACGCAAAGATTTCTTGCCCGATATCGTTTAAGCGATCTCCTTTTTGATCGCTTAAGCGATATCGGGCAAGAAATCGTTGCATGTAATCAAGCGATTTACGATTTGAAATCGCTTGATCGTGACATCGCTGATCTGAGGTCCGGTTCTCAGATCTAGCGATGAACGATTTAACGATCTGCTTCATCATGGTGTATGACACCACGATGAACGATCTCCCAGCGGCAGAGCCTATGCTGGGAGATGGTAACTATGATACACGTCGGGTAACTAAGCGACGCGCGGCGCCTAGTTACCCGATGTGTACCATAGTTACCAGCGAGATCGCGGCTCCACATCGCTGGTGAGTCTGTCTGTGTGACATCTCACCAGCGATGTGAGCGATATTGTTAGCGATCGCGCGTGCACGTGATCGCTTACAATATCGCTATAGATATCTGTGCGTGTGACGGCCGCCTAATCAGCAGAAATGCTGCTGATCTGCAAACAAGAACTATGTGATCACAGCAACAGGGGTCATCAGATGACCCCTCGCTATCATGACAACCTGTTGATGCCTGGTGATTGTGTCATGCTGTTGCCAATGGTGGCTGGGAATGGTGCAATCCTCGCAGCCACATGGTAGATCTAATGAATTTGCCTGGCAGAAACCTTCCTCATTCTACCTTTATCTGCACGAACACGTCTGTGCTCAGAATCAGCCACAAATCTCTTCACAGTACGATGATCACGCTTACGTTTTCATGCAATATCTAATGTTTTATCCCTTGTCCAGGGCATTGCACTATTTGTTGCTTTTCGGCAGCAGAGACATCCTTTTTCTTTCCCATGTTACTTGAAAACTGTGGCCTGCATAATATTGTGGAACACCCATTTTTTCTTTTATTGGGCTCACCTGCCAAACTAATTATCACAGGTATCTGAGATTGATTTCAGTGATCCAAAGAACCCTGAGACACAATACCATCAATGGGTTTCACTGAAA
This sequence comes from Allobates femoralis, assembly GCA_033576535.1. NCBI lineage: Eukaryota > Metazoa > Chordata > Amphibia > Anura > Aromobatidae > Allobates > Allobates femoralis. The sequence goes on from JARQOC010000003.1 coordinate 576,058,557, forward strand.
AAAAGAAAACCCTATGACACTAAGGCTGCCTTCACATTTGCAGATGCCTCCGCAGCGTTCTGCGGAGGCATCTGCAAGCCTCTGCATGCAGACCGCAGCCCCTATCTTTATAATGGAGCGCACGGTGTCTGCAGATGCTTGCAGACCGCCGTGCGCACCCATTCACTCCTACATGTGATCTGTGCGCAGGCGGATGCCTACGCACAAATCACACACTCTCGCCCGCACCAGGGACGCAACATGTCACGACCCTGGTGCGGACGAGAGTGTGTGATCTGTACGCAGGCATCCGCCTGCGCACAGATCACATATAGGAGTGAATGGGTGTGCACGGTCATGCGCTGTCAAGCGCAGCACCTTGCGCTCCCATTATAAAGATAGGAGCTGGCGGCCGCTGCGCACACATTGCGGACCCCTCTGCAGAACGATGCGGAGGGGAACGCTAATGTGAAGCCAGCCTTAAAACCAGTTTGCATAATAATTTGGAATAGGGTGTAGTAGTTCTGTATATATAGCAGTAGCTCTGTATGTATATTAGTAGCTCTGTATATATAGCAGTAGCTCTGTATATATATTAATAGCCCTGTATGCATATCAGTAGCTTTGTATATATAGTAGTACCTCGGTATATTTAGCGGTAGCTCTGTATATAGTAGTAGCCCTGTATACATAGCAGTAGCTCTGTATATATAGCAGTAGATCTGTATATATTGTAGTAGCTCTGTATATATAGTAGTAGCCCTGTATACATAGCAGTAGCTCTGTATATATAGTAGGAGCCCTGTATACATAGCAGTAACTCTGTATATATAGCTGTAGCTGTGTATATATAGTAGTAGGTCTGTATATACAGTATAGCATAGCTCTGTATATATATATATTAGTAGCTCTGTATATATAGCATAGCTCTGTATATATAATAGTAGCTCAATATATATAGCATAGCTGTGTATATATAGTTGTACCTCTGTATAGCCTAGCGGGAATAGCGGGATTTCCGTTACAGAGAAACAGACAGAATTAGCAGCAGATGCCCCGCCCACTACTCCATGGCAGCTCGGCGATGGAAAATGGCGGAGCTGTGGAGCAGGGCCGGCGTCAGCACCCGGCGTACCCTCCCAAATGCCGGGGCCCAGGCGTGACTGAGGGGCTCATCGTTGCCCGGCCGCATCGGAGGTCATCAGCGACACAGCAGGGAGATGACTGGTGCTAGTCGGTCATCACCCAGCCGCTCAATCACACTTGGCGACGCTCCAAAGATCCTGACAATGATACGACCTCTAGGTATCGCTGGAGCGTCACCAAGTGTGCTGCACGGAGGTCATTGGCGACGCAGCCGGGAGATGACCGGCGCTAGTTAGTCATCTCCTGGCTGCTCAACCACACTTGCCGATGCTCCAAAGATCCTGACAACGATACGACCTCTTGGTATCGCTGGAGCATCACCAAGTGTGCCGCACAGAGGTCAGCAGCGACGCAGCCGGGAGATGACCGGCCCTAGCTGGTCATCTCCCGGCCTCTCGCAACGGAAGTACCCTGACCGGCGCTAGCGATGTCGCTCAGTGTGACATGCAGCAGCGACCAGGCCCCCGCTCTGAGATCGCTGATCGTCGCTATGAGGAAGGTACCATCACACTTGGCGACGCTTCAGCGATCCTGATGATACGACATGTAGGTATTGCTGGAGGGTCGCCATGTGTGATGGTACCTTACTGATTGCTGGTGAGGTGTCACATGTGCAGATATATTGAACGAAGCCGCGTTGCTGATTGGTCGCGGCCACCCGGTATCGGTGTCGCCATATTGGCGCGGAATTTAACCCCCACTCACAGTACGAGCAATAACATTTAATGATAATGTATATATTTTACCCGGAAAATCCTGTGTATTCATTGCATTATTCTTAAATCTTCATAAATAAGCTACATACATATTCTAGAATACCCGATGCGTTAGAATCAGGCCACCATCTAGTATTCCATAGCTCTGTATACAGTGCCTACAAGTAGTCTTCAACCCCCTGCAGATTTAGCTGGTTGACACATGCGGAATTAACTTGGCATTGTGACATTTGGACTGTAGATCAGCCTGGAAGTGGGAAATGCACTGCAGCCAAAAAGATTGTTTAAATTTTTTTTTTTTTTTTTTTTTAAAGCGTTAAAAGTTAATTCAGAGGGTCATTTATTATTCAACCCCAT